>WTSP01012728.1:0-21142 GCA_025331215.1 Actenoides lindsayi | reverse complement strand
TTTCCTTTCCTTTTTCCTTTCCTTTTTCCTTTCCTTTTTCCTTTCCTTTTTCCTTTCTTTTTTTTTTTTTTTTTTTTTACCATCAAGGCTGCCTCTGAATGACCCAAGGGCAGTAAACAAGGTGTGCAAATGACCGCAGACACAGAAACAGCCTCACTGTCCTTATAGGATCTTTAATTCCTTCCAGTGGTGTGTGACAGTGGTTAATTGTTCAAAAGCAAAACGCAATCATAAACTTCAACCCGTTGCTTTTATCACATAGCTTTAGATTCAGCAACACCAGCTTGGAGTAGAGACAACGAGTAGTAGGCAATAACCATGAGGATTCTGCTCGGTAGCAACATTATACATAGTTCTTAGGCTTTAACATGAAAATGAAGTATTAGCAATAATGCAAACACTGATGGATGCCATTTACATTATTTGCAAACAGCAGAAAATGTTGAGATTCATGCTACAAGGTGCAGTGATCCTGCACCTGGTGCAGTTTGCAATTCCTGGCACTCATTTATTTTGTACACTCAGACAAAGAGAAGCTGTGAGAGCACTTGGGAGCAGCTTCTTGTTGGGAGACCTAGAGAAAAGCCACAGAACCCTACGGCACTGGGCAAAGCACTGACCAGGGCTGAGGTGTGTGCTGCTGTCCTGAAAATACTGAAATGGTGTTGGGCGACAGCTGCCTAAATATGAGCCAGCAGTGTGACCAGGTGGCCAAGAAGGCCAGCAGCATCCTGACTTGGATCAGCAATAGTGTGGCCAGCAGGACTAGAGCAGGGAGCATCCCCCTGTACTCAGCAAGGGGGAGGCTGCACCTCAAATACTGCGTTCAGTTTTGGGCTCCTCACTCCCAGAAGGACATTGAGGGGCTGGAGCGTGTTCAGAGAAGGGCGATGAAACTGGGGAAGGGTCTGGAGAACAAGTCTTATGACGAGTGGTTGAGACACCTGGGGTTGTTTATCCTGAAGAAAGGAGGGTCAGGGGAGACCTTCCCATTCTCTACAACTTTCTGAAGGGAGGTTAGAGCAGGACAACTTCATGTCTTTCGCCAGCAGACCTGGCTGAGGGAGGCTGGTGGCTGTGAGGCTTCCAGCCTTTGGCATCCAAGGCTTCCATGAGAGTTGCCTCCCAACCACTGCCCCAGACACTCGGCACCTGCTCCCCAGGAAGCTGGACTACAGGAGGGTTCTTCTCTGTAAGCAACAGCAGGGAGGACAGGACAGGCTACAAGCCATGGAAAGCCACCCTGCTCTCTCTGTTCGGCATGGAGATGGCCTTTGTCCCCTCAAACTGCCTCCAGCGGGCTGGGAAGAGTAGGGGGCAAAAGCATCATCCTCCCTCAGCCAGGCACCCACAATGGGATGGGGATCCTGGAGGGGGACGTGGGTTGTGGCCAGGAGTTTCACAGTGCCTGAGGGTTTCAGTTTGGGCTATCAGGTCAGGGCACTCATTTGTTTTCTGACTCAAACTTGAGCAGCCTGTTAATTGTCTCATCCTGCCAGGCCCCCTGGCGTGGAGGCATTTAACCACAATGCAAAGAAATGGTGTTTGTAAATGCCTGGGTATCCACACACAGCAAGCAAACAAACGCGGTGGGCAAAGATCTCACCTGGAAGGACAAATATTGGGGAAAAACTTCAAAAAGCTCAGCCTCGGGGCCCTCCCTCTCACAGCCACACCAGCCCAAGAGCGGAATGCAGGTGCTGTGGCTGGAATCAATGCCCGCATTAATGCAATGAACTTTTCTCCTCCAGTTAAAGTTTTACTTCACTGGAAGAGACCAGTGCAAAGATTAGTGGTCTTACACTCATCTTTTGTTGTTTGTTTTTTTTTCTCTTCCTCTGTAGACAGCATGTTTTGTACCCTTGTGAAGCCTGACTGACTGAGAACATCATCCAGCTTGGCTGCTGACCCATCAGGGACTTATCTGGAAGGTAATGGCATTAACTGGCATTAATCACCTTCTCGGCCGATTCCGACTTTGGCATGTCAGCATCCAGCTTTGGATGCCACTGCCCGCCCTGGCCCTGCAGCTCCTCTCCCTGCCGACGTCAAGGACAGTGGGAGACCAGCTCAGGCCAGCTTTTGACACTGTGCAAAGTTCACGATTACCGAGGGAGCCGAGCCAAAGGGCTGTGACATTTGGCAGCATCGGTAGCGTCTGACAGCATCAGCAGCGCCCGGCAGCACAGCAGTCAGCTGGCAGTGCTGAAAGGCTCCGAGCTCACACCGCTGTGGGCTTTTTAGTGAGAATCTATGTCATTGGGATATTCCGGGTAACTCTAAGGTGTTGTATCTCCATATACACACACAGCTGTCTCCTCTGAAGGCTCAGGATGCACATGTACAGGTGTGTACCAGCATTAGGCGTATGTACAGGGAAAGAGGGACCTGTATACATCTGTATTTATATATGTTTGGCTGTGTATGTTATATACACACATAAATATATTTTAAAGCAGGTGCCAAGTGCTATCTAAATAAAACACCCTTAGTCATATTCTAGCTGCTTCACTACATATGCTGGAAAGGGTTCTTCTTGCTAATTCAGCAGGAGGTTTGTAATGTAGCACATAAACCCAGCCCAGAAGCCAGGAAAGGTGTTGGACGTCTCAAAATAGGCTGTAGCACGTCCCCAAGTCCCTAGCATGTCACATCACAGACTGGTTAACTGATGGACAGCCCCAAACCAGCCTTTCAGCTGGATCATTTGAATTTCCCAGGTCCACTCTATGTCTTTGTGGGTCACCTGCTGTTTCGTTTGTCCCCCAAAACACAGGGATTGGTAGAGGCTGCTCTGAGCCAAGCAGTGGCCAAGTAACGCACGGAAGGCTTGGGTTTCTCATTAACTCCAGAGTTGATATAGTCCCATCTCTCAGAGCACCAGCCAGTTTTGCTGCCTCCATCCCAGCCCTGCTGTCCCCTCCTTCCCTGCCCAAGCTCCCACCTTGCTCCACAGCCCAGGACAGTGACCACTCCCGGGAGGTCAGCGGAGGAGCTGCAAGATGGACAAGAAAAGCAAAATTCAAGCAGAGAAGGTAACTGTGGCTCGGTGGTGTTTTTGCACTAGAATTTCTGCAGGAGACCAGCACTGAGCAATGGCATTTATTGCTTCCCAAGAACAGGAAAAAAATACCTTCCCCTAATTAATTACTCTTTGATGTCTGTATATTGAACAAAGGGGTCAAGGGATTATTCTTTATTTTTAAGGGCTCTGTCAGCTCATCGGACAATTTAAACTGTGATGGAAGGAAATAATACTTGAAACAGAACTGCTGAAAAAAACCTACCAGCTTGGCCATTCGCTTCCCGGCTGTTCTGCTTCTGCCTGTGTGCTGGGGATGGGACAGGGCACAGTGCTGCTGCTGCTGCTGCCACCCCAGCACACATCGCTCTTTCCGGGGCAACGCTGCTCTGCCCCGAGGGCCTGATCCTGCCCACCCTCCGGGCCTTTCTCTTCGTTGTTGGAGCCCCTCAAAGTGCCCCTGTGCAGCAGCATCCCTGGGTGCCACTGTACCAGCTAGCAGGGTGCCCTGGGACAGAGCTGGGGTGCAGCCCCCCCAGATTTGGGCAGGACTAGGACAGCAGGGTGAGGCTGTTCTCTGCTTTCTCCCCCAGCACCTCACAGGAACACTGGTTCTTTCTGTCTTCACCGCTGTGTTGGGCTTCTTCCAGTATGGGTACAGCCTGGGTGTCATTAACGCCCCCCAGAAGGTAAGTCGAGCCCCCCGAGCCATGTGGAGCCAAGGGATGAGGGCTTCAGGGCAGACAGGTCTGGTTTGTCCCTTGCGGAAGCCACTAGGAAGGCTCTGTCCCTTCCCCAGGCATCATCTCCTGCAGTACAAAGCCCCTATGATAAGACAGTGGGGTGAGACAACAACAGTGAGGACCCCCTGCTGCCACCCCCTCAGTGAAAGGAGTGGGGCTCTGCACGTCGTGGTGCCGTCCCCGACACAGTCCCTGTGCCCAGCCCAAGGGATGGCACCTCTCTGCAGGTGCCAAATCCGGACACTGTGCTCACCCCATCCCCGGGAGGTGGTGTGGGATGAGGCAGGGATGCTCCATGCCTGCCCTCATGGTCTCTTCCCACTGGGGATCTAGGTGCTGGGGAGCTGTGGGGGACCCCAAGTTTTCATCTCTGCGGGGGGATCCTGTGATGAAAAGCTTTTCCTGAGGCAGAAAGAAAAAAAACCAAACAAAATAGGGGTGTGTGGGTTGTCATAGAATTGAGCTGATGGTATTTTTCCTCCTTGCCCGTCACAGGTGATAGAAGCCCACTATGGGCGTGTGCTGGGCATTGCCCCCCTGGACAGACATGCCACCAATGCCTCCAGGGAGGATGGCACAGAGCCCTGGGATGTCACTGAGGGCACGCTCGCACTCCCAGCCGACACCGGTGAGGACCTTGCCACCTCCTCGCACATCCTCACCATGTACTGGTCCCTCTCCGTCTCGGTGTTTGCCATCGGCGGCATGCTCTCCTCCTTCACCGTGGGGTGGATCGGCGACCGCCTGGGGAGGTGAGAGGACCTCGTGTGCCGTGACTTGTGTGCCACAGCCCCAAACATTTCATGGAATATTTTCCCTAGAACCATTTTCCTCCCCATAGAAATACAATTTGATTTATTTTCCACAACGCAATGGAAAAAAAACCAACCAACCAACCCTCAAACTTCCAAAACGCTGCTCCAGCCATCAGAGAGATCTGGCTTATTAAAATCCTCAATTATAAATCAGACGTTTTATTGCAACTTTTAGCAGCTCAGACAAGCAGATGATGAGCAGCCTTGATTAACTTCTGAGTTAGAATCATAGGCTGTTTTGGGTTGGAAGGGACCGTTAAATTCCTCCCTTTCTTTCCACAGCTAAAGGGAAAGGAACAGGATGTATAATATAAAATACTATAATATACTTTTAGCTACTCTGATTGCACCCCTGCCCAATATATTTCCGTGCCTACGATCATTAATTTTTCCCCTGTAGTGCCAATTAAGCCACTTAATAGCTCTGAGCGTACATTGCGAGGGCTGCTTTGGCCGAGAGAGGTGCCAGAACGAGCTGTGCTGCTGCTGCCTTGCAGGGTGAAAGCCATGCTGGTGGTGAATGTCCTCTCCATCACCGGGAACCTCCTCATGGGGCTGGCGAAATTCGGGCCGTCTCACATGCTCATCATTGCCGGGAGAGCGGTCACTGGGCTGTACTGCGGTAAGTCCAGGCGGGGTCGAGCACTGCAAACCAGCTCCTTGCTGGGTACTCCAGGGCTGCAGTTTCCTGTATTTTTTAATATCTTTTTTTTTCTTTTTTCTAGTTCAGAAGGGTTTTCACAGGTGACAGTTTCCCTCTTCTTCCTATGCCTGTCCTTCTTGATCCCGGATCTTTCCCAGCAGTTTGGGTTGGCTCTATCATGGAATCAGTTTATTTTAGAGTAGAAAGCTCCTAGAAAAGAGCAAGACCCTCCTCTGTATCTCAAGGCTCAATGTTGGTGGTGGCTGTTGTTACAGTATTAGTCATGCTGTTTAACAGGTTCCCTAGACAACAGTCTATCTAGCAGATAGTAAAAGAGCACTGTACATAGCGAGGATAAGATAGCAGGCAAATAATATGGAATGATGTTAGAATAAGTATAGCAATAACAGCTCATTTCCACTGTCACTAGTATGCATATACAATACTTTGCTCTGAAGGTACAAGGCAAGTTTTAAGAAAGCTCTTTGCTCCATGATAACTTCTCCCAGAGGACGATCTCTGCTCCGCGCTCGTATGTGTGTTGTCAAGAGCAAAGGCTTCCTGGCTTGGGGCTCTGAACCTGGGGATATCCAAGCACCTTCCCAAGGTGCAGGTGGTTCCCAGCCAGGCACGGGAGGCTTGGTGGGATGTGGGAAGCAGCACACAGGCTCCATCCTCCCTTCCCATTTGGGAAGCGGTTTCCGCTGGTTGCTGAGCTGTGGTTTAGAAGAGGTGACACCCATGTGTGCTTGGTGCAGGGCTCTCCTCCGGACTCGTGCCCATGTATGTCAGTGAGGTCTCTCCCACGGCCCTTCGAGGAGCACTGGGGACGTTGCACCAGCTTGCTATTGTCACAGGTATCCTCATCAGCCAGGTAAGAAGGAAAGTGCACGAGTCCAGAGAGGGTATTTCAGAGGTTAATGGTACCCCGGTGTTACCCTGCAGTGCCACATGCCATTCCTCCCCAAAACTGAAGGGTGATGCAAAGCAATCTGCTCTAGCCTTGAGTCAGAGAGGTCTTAACAAAGACAACTTCTCATGAAATAGAAAGTACTTGTGCAAACAATTCCCCCCCGTCCCCTAAGAAGTTTCTGTAAGCATCTTGTCAGAGTCAGGCTGGATCCTGAACATTAGATCCCTGATATTCAGGTACTCAAAAATGGCTTTGTTAGAGAAGCAGGGAGCCCAATGTCCCCGACAGCATTGCCCACTATGGCAGGAGTTCCAGCCATGTGACAGATGAGCACATAAATCAAGTACAAAAAACCAACACATCCAGAAAAACTTAGCGTAACCCACAAAGTTCATCTAATCTGATTCAGCTAAAAACTATGGACAGACTGTGGGGCAAAAACCATCTCACTCACAAGGTAGGTCCTGCTGGCTTCACTGGCTGTGGGAACACAAACCATGCTCTGCAACTCATGGAAGGACAAAGGCTGCAAGTACTCAAGTACTCCTGACCTCCACCCATGCCCTGCCCTTTTGTGGAGATGGTTAGGCCATATATGCCCATAAAACCCCATACCCTAAAGCCCCAGAAGAGCAAGATCTGAGAAGAAATCAGCATGTCTGTATTTGCTGAACTGTTTACACAGTGGTTCTGGCCAGGCACAGGTCCTCTGCTGGAGGTATGTGCCAAGGAGGACCAAGTCACCCCAGGGTGAGGAACAGGCTTGCAGAGGGTTGTCCCACAGCACCTGTAAGCCAAAATCATGCTCATGACATTTTGAGCCATCTGTTCATTCCCTCTTTGTAAATGTCCATCACAACTAAAGCAATCAAATTGTTAGGACTGAGAATTGGTATTTGCTTCTTGTTTCCCTCCAGGTTGTCACTTCAAAATGCCACAGGGGTCAATTGCTCTCATTTTCTACAGTGTAAAATAAGCCAGTTCACATGTGCCTCAATTATTCCAGGTCCTTGGCCTAGAATTTCTCCTGGGCAACGATGAGATGTGGCCCCTGCTCCTCGGTCTGTCCGGTGTGGCTGCCCTCCTGCAGTTCTTCCTGCTCTTACTGTGCCCCGAGAGCCCCCGATACCTTTACATCAAACTGGGGAAGGTGGAAGAAGCTAAAAAAAGTAAGATACACATTCTGGGCTTGTCTGTCGCTGGTTTTACACTATACATAGTGTTAAACACGGAAGGGAAAGGTGGCTGAGGGCTCACATGTATAACTGGGTATCGTTGCTCCAACCCATGGAGCCCATTTTCAGGTGGGATTTTGGACATTTGCATATATGCACGTTGCTGCTATTTGCAACTACACGGCAAATCCACCGTGGTTACTGCAACTGCTTGCAGCTCTTCCAGCATGGCCCTCCTTAGCTGGATCCAGCCATCTCTGTGAGAAGAGCAGTCAATGGTACGGCTCAGCTGAAACTGAGCTAAGAAGCTCTGAAGTATAAATTAGCTCTGGACCACAAGCTATTTAGACACATTTGCATGGGACTAACAAGCATTGCTGAGGGACAGGGCTTAGGCACAGTGTCTCAGAGTTTTCACAGAACTTACATGCTGCTGCTCCTCACCAAGCAGACATACTTTGGGGGCTTGATGTGCCATAGGAGTCCTCAGAGCAAGATGACACTGCTGTGGTTGGCTTACCCTGAGTTTTGGCTAGAGAGACTCTTGTCCTTACTCTAACTTTTATGGGAAACAAAATGATGATTTTTCTTTTTTTTCTTAAGGTTTGAAAAGGCTCAGAGGAAACTGTGACCCGATGAAAGAGATTGCTGAGATGGAAAAGGAAAAGCAAGAAGCAGCTAGTGAGAAGAAAGTCTCCATAAGGCAGCTTTTCACCTCTTCAAAGTACAAGCAGGCTGTCATCGTGGCACTGATGGTACAGATATCTCAGCAGTTCTCAGGAATCAATGCGGTGAGTCTTCAAAACACATTTGCCTTTAAAGAAATCCACGCTGAGCATGCAAAGGCAGTGCCAGCTCTGTTCAAGACATGTAGGGATGAAGAGAAGGCTTTCTCCTCAGCTACCACCATGGGTGCTGAAGGCAGACCTCCCCAGCGAGCCAGGCTGCAGGAGGTCACGAGGGGAGAAGGGTGTGAGGGTGTTCAGTATGAAACCAGCTGCCACTCTACACCCAGAAGCACAGAGCCCCCATCTCAAAACTGGCTGAGACTCACATTTTTGAAAGTCTGGTGGCATCTTTACAATGGTTGAGGCCTCTGTCCTATTGGCTTTCAAAACACTATGAGCATTTCTGCATGACAAGGCAGAGGAGAATGCAGGGATGGGCTGAGCACCCACGGGGCCCAGCTGCCCCAGCTCAAGGCCATGCTCCACCCCATCCACCAGCCGCAGGGTCAGCCACCCATTTACCTCCTGCCCTTAACTTCCACCAGACAGGAATCGCCTTATTCTTGGAGAGAAGGGAGAAATTTGAGTCGTTCTGATGTCATGAGAATGTTTTAAAATTCCTGTAACACTCCATCATATTGAGCTATTCATCTCCAGTGCTCAGTGCTGGTGATCTGGCTTTCAAGATTAAACAGGGGACTACATGTTTTAAATGTGCAAATGCAGTAGCTCAGGAGGGCAATTTCAATGGGATTTTTAACTCCCTCAGGCCACTTTGGAAGTTGCAGCTTTAATTATTATAACAAACCATTAGAAGTTGAAAAGCTCATCATAATTAAATTACTTCACATTTGAGCCAAGCAAGTGCAACTCTTCCCTCAAGAGAACAAAAAGTTTCACCAGCCCTGTTGCCTAATCCTTCATCCTAATGTATTTTGATAGATCTTTTACTACTCCACAAACATTTTCGAGAGAGCTGGAGTTGGCCAACCAGTTTACGCAACCATTGGTGTTGGAGTGGTGAACACGGTCTTCACTGTTATCTCCGTAAGTAAATATTTCTGCCCCCAGACTACAAAAACACGTAAGGTACAATGAGGTGTTGAAACATGATTTTATGCGGGAGCTGGGGCTGGGATTTGCAGTTTTGCAGGGCTGACCCCACGCACCCTTATGGGAAAAATGATTCCCTGGGCAAGTCTCGTTTGAAAAATCAAGCCTTGAAATAACAGCCTGTTGCTATCAAACGGCACTGCTAAATGGAGTGAAAACTCTATCCAGGGAAGCTCTGGTAGCTCAGCATTTTCCCCCTAAAATAAAAGTTGCCTTTGAGACTGGAGTTCTGCGGGTGCTCTTCCCCTCGGGGAGCGGGCAGGGGATCGGGGTGGTGCTGGGGAAGCCAGCAGCTCACGATCTCCCTCTCAGCTGTTATCTCTCCAGCTGGTTTCCATGTGTACTGAACACCTGCGCGAGTGATATCCAAAGGCTGCTCCGCAGTCATAAAAGTAATCTAGCACTGATCCTCAGCGTACTGATGCTCTACAGGATGCTCTACAGATAAAAGGATGGGTCTGTTTTCACAGCCTTTCCCTTTGTTTGTCTCTCTCCTGAGAGTATTAACACGATTCCTATCAGCAGGCAATTATTTTTTTAATGTGGCCATTAAAGAAGAAGATAAGGAAATGCCAAGCCCATTTCCCTCACATTTCTAGAGAGGCTTAGTGAGCAAAGGACTTTTACCCACCATGATGCAGAACTAGCTGCAAGGTAGAAATACACAGCTCCAAGAGATCTAAGTCCAGCGTGCATGAGATAGGAGGGCTTGGGGTGAACCTGCTTTAGAGGAGGTCCATCACAGGTCAGAAGGAGGAGAAAATGTGATATTTATTGCAAAATGAGGCACAGAGGTGTGTTGCTGGAAGAGGTCTTTCTCCAGCTTGGAGGGTCTCTGGCAGTTTGATCTCCACCCTGGGGCTGCGGTACTTGCAGCCTGGGGCATTTGCTCTTTGCTTCTTTTGGCCATGAACACTTAAAAATTACCTTCATTTGTCAATAAGTGACAGACCCCGATCAAAAGGCAGAAGCACTGCCAGCCACGTGGACCTTGGCAAGGGGAGAAGGGAGTGCAGAGGCTGGCACTCTGCGATGTCATGAGCTGGCAGGATGAACTGCCTCCAGCAAAAGAGATGGGCTCTTGGAAGCATAAATCCCTCCGTGTAATGGCAGAAAAGGTTGAGCTGATGACCAAAGGTGTCCTTTCAAGAAGGGGTGAAGGAGCAGGCAGCCTCAGAGGCTACTGCACAGCTCCTTAGGACAGGCCAGTTGTGCTGTTCTCTGGAGTTACTGACATCTCCCCATTGGGTAAAGTAATTGGTACAGACTTAGATGTCAAAGTTTGGGTGAGATGACTGGAGTCCACCAAGACGAGTTGACAAAGAGCAAGATAAGTCTTGGGGCTACCTGGGAGCAATGGGAGGGAAAATCCCGACTCCAGCTGCTACAAAACTATCCCTGCCCTAGGGCAGACAAGGTGCAATGACCTGTGATGTGACTTGAAACATGATCCATTTTGAAAGCTGCTTCCAAACTAATGCAGACCTAGTAACTTTATTCTTCCTGAAAAAGAAAAAAAATCCATAGTCAGCAAAACATGTAGGAGCCATGGGGAGTCCTGAGAGCTTGGAAATGCATGAGCTCTGAGTATATGTGATTTTGCCTTGTCCCTGGCAGAGCTGCTGCTCAGTCTGGCTCCCTAACAGCCACCAGCAGAGCTTCTGACACTTGGAAACCAGCACATAAAGCTCTGCCACGAGAGCTAAAAGAGCAGGAGTGCAGTATGGTAGTGGGAACAGGTTGCTCAATGCTAACGGACCTGACCAAACCTCCTAAGAGCAGCAGTGCTGGACACTGAGCTGCTGCACATGTTTCTCCAGGTCTTTCTGGTGGAGAAGGCGGGCAGGCGGTCCCTGTTCCTGGCTGGTTTGATGGGCATGTTAATAAGCGCCGTGGCCATGACAGTTGGACTTGTGCTCCTGGTAAGAATATCTCTCCATTTTTTCTCCATGGTTTGCAAACAGGAGAAGACAAACCACCCTCTAAAGCAAATGTTTTGCACGTTCTTCTCAAGGAAGTTAAGAAAACATGTGTCCTTAGAAGGGACAGTTCACAGTGTCCATAGCTGGAGCCATCTCTGGTTACAGCAGTGCCTGAGGACATTGCTCTCTTTGGCCCCTGAGATACTCCAGTGCTGCTAGAAAGGACATGTGTCCCATGTTCCCTCTCCCCTCCCGGAGCCCACTGACAAACTCAGCTCCTTACACAGCAACCACCCTATTCCCACAGCATAATCCCATGCCTGCTGAGAAATCCCAGGGCCTATCTCCACATGTAAACAGTGTGTACACTAAACCCGCAAACCACATCTCCCTGGCTTGGTGCAGGGAAACAGCATCTTGTCATAAAAAATAGGACAAATGACTCCTCCTGACACCCAGGAGAGTGATCAGGCTGTGAGACATGGAGCAGAACATCCAGAGGATGGAACCAGCCCCATCAAAGTTAGTCCAAACCACTGGTGCAAGCCCCTGTCAAAGACGTAAGACCAAACAAGGGGTGGCCTCCTTTACGGAACACCCTGGTTATTAAAGACAACACCATTTTGCCTCTTCCTGGTCATGCTGTAGGCAAGGTGAGGGCTCAAAAGTACAGCTGAGCTGACAGCTGGAAGCTCCAACATCCCTCTGCAACTGGCAACACTGGCACCATCTACCCAGTCAGCACCCAGCACCAGAGTTTAAAGGTGTAATTATTCATGTCCAGTCCCCACTTGTCTGAATAGAAAGAAATTTCTGAAAAAGAAGCCTAATTAAAGTAATTAGTGATAATTAATGAGAGTCGTGCTGGGACTGTAACACGAAGCACACCCTCTTGCAGAGCCAGTTTGCCTGGATGAGTTATGTCAGCATGGTTGCGATCTTCCTCTTCGTCATCTTCTTTGAAGTCGGGCCCGGGCCCATCCCCTGGTTTATTGTGGCCGAACTGTTCAGCCAAGGCCCGCGACCCGCCGCCATCGCCGTCGCCGGCTTCTGCAACTGGGCCTGCAACTTCATCGTGGGAATGTGTTTCCAGTACATAGCGGTAAGAACTCCCTCTAGAAACGTACAAATAAATGACTGACACGACCCCACTGCTGGGCTCCCAGAGCAGCCCCACAGGACATGGACGTGTCTCCCAGATCTCCATCCCCAAGCCCCACTAGGCACCTTATCCAGCCAGGGTAGGAAGGGGAAGCCATCCCCACAGTGCTGATGGTGGTGTCCCCTGTTCTCATTTCCCCCACTGCAGGATCTGTGTGGACCGTACGTGTTTGCGATCTTCGCGGCTCTGCTTCTAGTCTTCTTTCTGTTTGCATACTTCAAAGTTCCCGAGACAAAAGGAAAGTCCTTTGAGGAGATCGCAGCAGTGTTCCGCCGCAAAAAGCTCCCGGCCAAAGCCATGACCGAGCTGGAAGTCTTGCGAGGCAGAGAGGAGGCATAGACAGCGCCATGCACCCAGAAAGGAGGGCCTAAGCGTGGACCTCCTTCAGGTGCTACAGGAGGAGCGTTGGGCAAAAGTCTCATTTCAAAACAGACTTGTAGCTGGCAGACCAGGAGGACCCATCCACCAGCTGCCTTCTGGCTGCTGCAGCTCACACCTCCGAGCCTCAGATGCTAAGCTGGTGTTTGACTCTGAATTACTTGGTACAACTGGGCTGTGGGAAGAGCCAGGGAAAGGACGGGAGGCATGTGTTACAAGTGTGTCTCCATGTCCCACTGGAAGAGCCTGCTGCGACAATGATCCTACTGTTGGCAAAGCATTACATTGAGCAGGGCCGTCACTCAGCTGGGATGAAGGAAAGAGTGGTTGGCTGATGTTGTAGCCTCATGTTTTCCCCTTGCTGCTTCCTTCTGCTGAGTGATCCGACACCTTAAGAAACCAGCTGCCAGCGCAGCTGTGTCACCAGCACGCAGCACTGATCACCCGAGGTGCAAAGGGAAACAGTCCGAGCCCTACTCCTGCCTGTGCGGTGCAAGAAGGTGGGTCCCACCTGAATCAGTCGGGATGCACCTCACTTGCTCTTCTACCCATGCACTATGGAAATGCTGTCCAATCTCATAAGGATTTCTGAAGTCACAGAATTTTTTAGGAGAATCTTAGAAACTCTGGCTGAGCTGCTGTGTATTCTTTTTCTTTTGTTTCAGCTGGACTCTTTAGCCCTTCTTTCCTCCCTGGGAGCCTCTCCTCCCTCCCTTATCCCTGCTGCAGCACAAGGAATAGCAGCACATCACTGACCACACAACAGGGCCTGGGCAATCCCAGCCCCTAGGTCAGGAGACTCAAGTCCTGCTGCCATCCTTCCCCTCCCATGGTGTGACCATCGCTAGGTCACCTCCCCTTGCTGCTCCTCCTTCCCCACCCTCTGCGTCTGCCTTCCCTTCATTTCATACAGTGCTTAGACCCACAAGCTCCAGTGTCAGCCGAGGCCTTGGACTGTCCGTTCTGTAACAATTAACGACAGCCCAACGGGGAAATGAGCATTGCAGCATTAGCTGGAAGGTCCCCCACTGATCTGACTCCCACTTTGAACCATGTACGGGTCTGCTGGCTGCATGTGCTTCAGCCATGGCAGCATGCAAGCAGGAGATCATGTTGTTCCTATAGCCTTGTTTGTTCTTGTTTTGCTTCTTTATGAGGTATTTTTATGTGACAAAATCAAACTATGAGGATTTTTCTTCGCTTTTGGGGGGATGTGTTGGAATCATTGTAAAGCCTCCTCTCTGTTTGCTTGACTTTTAAGATTTGTCTGTTCCTTGTTGTGATACCAGGTTACTTTCTAGCAACTTTCTCAGGGTAGAAACCCATTATTTATTTAGAGATGACAAACCATCATTGCTCGGTCACTGAGAGCTTGTCATGACTGCCAGTGAAGCAGTGAACGTAATGTAACAGAGGATGAAACACAGGGAAAAGTATGGGAAGAGATGGGCCAAGGAGGATTGTAGGCTGCTGCGGAGGGTTTGGTTTTAGGGAAGGTTCATGCTCCTTTCCATGTGCCTGAACTTCTTTCCTCTGCAGACTTTACTCTCTTGGTATTAAGACCCTAAAGCAAATTCTGGTCTTTTCCAAGTGGGTGGAAGTTTAGCCACAAGGTCCCTCGGGAAAAGTGTCTGGCCCCACTGTGTGCACTGAAACACTAAAATTGCACCAAAGGCTTTCCTGGAGTGACTGCTGGGATTTAACTAGAGGAGAACTGGGTCAATGCTGTCACGTGCTACAGTGGTGGGGGACCTGGGGCTGACACAGGGCATGTGGGAACTGGGGTGCACAGAAGAGAGCGGCAGAGCTGGGGCACAGGCTCTGGGTTGAACTGTCAGTTTGCATGCTGCAAACAGGTCTCCCCAGGTGAGACCAGCTGAGATGGCAGGCTCAGAAGCTCTCCATGGTGTCTGCTGCAGTTAGTTAAATATTATAATGGATTGACTGAATGTAAAAAAAAAAAAAGGAAAAAAAAAAAAGATGGGTTCTTGCTTTCAGTACTGATGTCAATGTCTGTTACATAAAGTGACAATGAACAACATCTACAGCATGTGTTGGCTTGTGCTGTTGTTTTCTTTTTCTCTCTGTACATCTCAGACATATGTCCAGCTCCAGATGGGAAGTATTTTCCTGGCAGGACATATTTGCTCCATGGTTGATAGTTGCTGTGCAAGCCCTCAGCTAAATCTCTTTGAAATGGATGGTCCAGAGGTGAGACTGGGGGATTGGGAGGCAGCCCTGGAGCTGGTGGGAGCTGTCAGGAGCTGGTCTGCATCGGGATGAATCCTCACTGGACATGTGTCATCTCTGCTTCTATGGACACTGGTGCAGCTTAAACACTCGGTGATGGGGTCTCTCTAGGCACAAGGAGTATTTGGGGAGAGATGGGGTTCAAGGCAGATTTGATCCTGCTCTGAGGGCAGAACCAGGCTGGCATCCTTCCAGGAATGGAAGGATGGGACAGCAAAGGCAGGGTGGCAGGGAAGGTGCTGGCACCAGGGTCCTGGAGACCCCCACTTGGTCCTTGTGAGCCAGACAGCCTAAATAAACAGGGCAGCTCAAGCTATAGCCAAACAACAGTCATAAAGGTGACTTAATGTGAGAAAAACCATCCAAAATTGCTTCGCTAAACTTCTGCTGAGCTTTGTCCTAATGTCTGAGGGGCATCAGTCAGTGACACTGTCAGTGACTCAGCAGGGAGGGGTCATTTAGCAACACTCTGAGCAGCCCGTCTCTCTTTTCCGGTGAGTTACCAGGTGAATGATGACAGAGCCTGGTCCGATGACTGGAATGCAGCACTTGTACCAGTTTAACAGAGCCCCCAGCACTAACCTCACCCATAGCTGTATCCCTGACCTTCCCAACAGATCTGCCTGGGGCTTCAGAGGCACTTCAGTAAAAGGACTCTGTAAAACGGTTGTCAGCAGAACGCAGTGTGTGTGTTTGATCAGGCTTTCTCTCCTCCTTTCATGCCCTGCCTCTGGGAAGCTTTTGGCTGAGCTATAGTAAAGACCATGGAGTTTGAAGCAGGAGTCTCAGAGCAAGCAGACATCACATACCAATAAATAATTTTCTTCCCCGGTCTGCTGCCAGCACTCTGAGAATCCTGCAAGCTAACAAGACGCACCCTGCGCTCCGTTGGTGCCGAGTTTCAGGCTGTGCTTCCTTGCAGGGAAGGCAGTCTTCTCCTTCCAGGCTGGGACCTCCCCACGGGGAACCTCTCTGACCTTCTTGGGCCACAACTGGACAACGTGCCTTTGTGCAATTTGCCTTTGGCATTTCATTTATTTGTATATTCCCCTGGAGACGATGCTTTGCTTATCCCAGGGTGTTTCAAATCAATTCTGCTCATGGTTTCAGCAGAGCAGGCTGCAGCCTGGGACCAGAGGGGCAGAGCTTGGCACTGGTGAAGGCTGCAGCAACCCCTGTCCGCACCAGAGCTGCGGTGGAAGGATCAAGTTGATACTCTGAACTATCACCAGTGCACTTTCACCATGTATGACGATGCAGGAAGGGGTCACACGAGTCGGTTAAATCTGCAGATGTTTACCTTCATCTTGTCACATCAGGCTGGTAATTAGGACGGTACACTTTATCTGTCCTCGCTACACGCGAGTTCCAGTTCAAACTTGTTCTTGAGACACAGCTTGTTCGAGCTTTGTTTTTAATCTCTCGGTGTAACAGTTTTACTAAGTTGCTAATCATTAAGAAAATTCAAAAGACTGAGTCATACTTATTAGCTAAATGGTCGTTGCACTTTAGTTAACATGTGAGATGTGTTCTCAGACCGTGGTTAGCTAATAATGCAATATAATTAATAATCCCTGAGAAAGCACCTTGTCAGCAAGAGCTTTGACAGTGTTTTCCCAGAGTGCCGAGATGACACCCATTAAGACTCCTCTGTTGTGTCAGATAAATGGGTAACAATATCCAGTTTCCCACTCTCCAGGCATGATTTTAAAATTAGTTTGACTTCCCTAATCCAATCAACTCGGGACATTTGGCCCCATTAACACTTCTCACACTAATTTATCACAGATTTTTCTGCCTCACTTCAGCTTGTTGTTCATCACCGAGAAGTGCTACCCTCCACCTCTGGGGTCAAACAGCTGATGAGGATGAAGCTGAACCAAGTACTACACAAGCAGGAGCCAAGCCTTTGAGGTACGATGAGTTTTCTGAGGTGCCCAATGTCCTTGTCTTTCACTGGAATCTATGAGAGCTGAGGAGTTACAAGGCTGTGGCATCACAGCAGGTCTGGATCCAGCAGCATGTGTAAGCATGAGATTTAATTTAACTGAGCCTGTGCTCCAGTGCTGCACTAAATCCTGAAGCAACATTGGCAAGTGTTACCCAGAGGCAGGGCTGGAATAGCTGTGCTGGAAGGGAAGGAATCTCCTTCGTGGTGATAAATCCTGGCTGTAGATCAGCATCCTTAAATTTTACAGGCTGCAGATGTAACTGCAGAGCTGAGGTTTGGGTAGTGCCTCGTGGTTTTGCCTCCCTGTGTTCTGTTCAGGAGAGCGAGCGGCTCTCACGGCTGTGAAAAGCATCAGGGCCCAGCACTCTGCGGTTGAGATATCGCTGTACCAGCACCAGCAACCCCAGGAGGAGGGAACAGCCAGAGGTACCACCTGCCTTCCCTCTTCCTAGTAGGAGTTACAGGTGGTTCTCACTTGATGTCCCCACACTGTTGCCACTGATCTCCAGTGTGTGTGTGATTCAGACGGCGTGGTGGTGTGCACACACCTCACCCGACCATGTTTGCCCAGCTGGATGGTGGCATGGACCACAGAAAGGTCCCAGTGACCATGGAGCAGGCAGAGGCAGCACTGCAGTAGGTTTTAAGTGTCCCAGTGTGTGCAGCCCCTAAGACTGTAGGAACCACCCAGCAGCCCAGAATTCCTTTCTTGAGGCCGATGCAAATCACAGATTGGTGGGTTTGGAAGGGACCTCTGGAAATCATCTCATCCAACCCCCCTGCTCCAGCAGTGTGCCCAGGATTGCACTGTCCAGGTGGGTTTTGAATCTCTCCAGAGAAGGTGACTCCACAACCTGCCAAGGCCAGGCTCTGGCACCCTCATGAGAAAGTTTTTCCTCATGTTCAGATGGAACTTCCTGTGTTCCTGTTTGTACCCGTTGTCCCCTTTCCTGTTGCTGGGCACCACTGAAGAGAGCCTGGCTTCCTTTTGAGACTGAGTCACTGGCACCGCTTTCGTTCTCCGTAGGAAGCAGAAGGTGAAGGGCAGGATGAAAGCAGTGCCTGGAGCAGCATGGGCTGCCTATAGCAAGGTGACTGCAGATCCTCTTTCATCTGGTTCATGCTGCCCAGAGAGATTGCATGTAGGAGTTCAGAGGATCTGCTGAGCGTGGCACTGTCCTGTGAAGGTGAGGAGCCCCAGCCTCTCTCATGTCCTCCTGCTTGAGGCTGTGTGAACCCTAACCCCTGACAGTCAGGACACGTTAGTGGGATCCCAGGTAAGACAGCTCAGCAGTTGAAACAGAGATGCTTGCTCAGATTGGAACAGGGTTGTTTACGCTGTTTTGGTCATGACCTGTTACGTCCCACCTTGTGACCAGAAACAAGTCTTGCTGAATGAGCCTCCCTCTACTTTCCCATGGCACTCTCCCAGCGTCAAAGGGAGCAAGGCCGGGTAAACCACTCACTGCCACTCTGTGACTGGCCCTCTCTCAGCTAGCCTGCTGGGCTTGTCCTCCGGCACCCCCTTCTGTCCTCTGGGAACCCAGGCCACCACCCCAGACATCCCAGGACATGGCTGCCCTCTGCCATGTTCCTCAGCGAGATGTCTCTCAGAAGTCAGCAAATGCACCAGGCAAGCTGGTGGAGCAAGGAAATGGAGTAAGCTGGGCTGCACCCACAGCTCATGTCAGTGTAAACACTACCTCCTGCGTTCCAGTGGGTTTGCTGGAAACAAGGTGGAATGATTACTCCAGCGCTGGCTGGAACTCCTACTCTTGAGTCTAGGCTTTAATGAGGCTGTCAGGTGTTTCTCAGTTACATTTTCAGAACATAACTGATAACAGACACAACTCCATCACTTTAAACCTTTCAAAAGTTTTCTAATCCCTGATCACTTCTGCAATACAGTTCATATAAAGACTTGGATAGGAGAACGAAAAGAGAACCACCAGAGAAGTTGTGAATGCCCCCTCCCTGGAAGTGTTCAAGGCTAGGCTGGACAGGGCTTTGAGCAACCTTCTCTAGTGGGAGATGTCCCTGCCCATGGCAGGGGGGTTGGAGCTAGATCATCTTTCAGGTCCCTTCCAACCCAAACCATTCTAGGATTCAAAGCTTGATAACATACCGAGTCTGCTCAAAGTAAAAGAGATGTGTGTGATCCAGCTGTGCCACACTGGAAAGGCAATACATTGAAATGTAAAAGACCATGGAATTTACAAATATGCTTTGAAATCAAATTGCTGTTTCTATAGAAAAGTGGGATAATCACATTAGTACTATCAAGAAGCACACTTGAGAAAACAGGTTGATCCCCACAAAGGAACAATGCCTGCAAGCAATGACTGATGGAGCTGATTTCCAGCTTTCTTGTTGAATCTCAAAGAAAGGCTGTCTTGGAATGTTTGTTTTGTATCTCAAAAATAAATATCATCTACAGCTACACTTCAGTAAAAAAGACTTGATTTAGTCCAGAAGATCTCTCAAACCATCTAAAATGAACTTGTTAAGTGTGGAAAATCAACCAAATGCATAATGATCCTTGAGAAAAAGAATTATCAGCACTGCTTAGCCCCAGCCTGCTCCAGTTTGGGTTCAGAACAGTTGGTAGTTCACAAAGTATTTTATTAGAAGAAAAAAGCCCTAGAGCACCTGCAACTAGTCATACACTTCCAGGTAAACAAATACACACTGCACTTGTAAAACCACTTAACAGGAGGCCCCAGACTCTGCTTATCAACTGACACAGAAGAAAAACGGGCAGTTCCCCAGGGTAAAGCGAATCATCTCTGAGGGGGCTGGGTGAGGCAGCATCCACTGAAACCCCAGGAGCACAAAAGAGCCACCATCTCGACCTGCTAGAGCATTACAAAGAGGCCCTGTGTAAGTGAAAGCCAAACCTACTTCCTTGGGCACACGTTATATAGTTTGGAGTGGGATCTATGTAACCCAGAGTGGGACCACAGACAAACAGATCACACGACTTAACGTGAATTAAATAAGAGATCCCATGATGACCCATTTTAAAATGTGACATTAAACATGATTCGTGTAGCAAGGCCATTAGCACATAGTTGACAAAGTCAGGATCTCAGGGCAGAAACTGTAGGGCAACACATTGCAGCTCATGGTGCTGATGGCAGAGACCAGCTCTGCTGGTGCTGCCACACATGCCACTGAATTTCTGCATTTTTCTGTTTGTCTGGAGTTTGTAGGTGATCCACACAGCACCCTGCAGGGCCAGGGCCCATCCACCAGCAGCTCCACAGAACTGTTGTCAGGTGAATTTGCTCAAACAGCTAAAAGTATTACGGCATCTGACTTGGAGAGTTTAACAAAAATAACTTGTTTTGCTTGGGATCCATCCGCCTGGCTTCATGGCTCTGTTCATCACCACACATTTCTCCTCAGACAGGTCAGTGGGTGGATGCCTGAGGCTACCGAGGGCTGTGCCATTAGCACTGTAGGGATGGGGAAGGGCTGGAGCCAGCTGAGCCTCACGGCCACTGGTGAAAACAAGCTTCCACCGCCTCTTCTTGGCAGGTTCAGGCCCTTTTGACTGATTACTGTGCCGTTGCCAAAAGCTCTTGTTTTCGTTTATTCTGAAAGGGGAAAACATTTAAGTGGACAAATGAGCTTTGTGCTGGCAGCAAAGCACATCTCACAAGGAATCATAGGACACCAGGTTGGAAGGGACCTCAAGGATCATTTGGTCCAACCTTTCTTGGGAAAAACATGGTCTAGACAAGCTGTCTGGAAGGGGTAAGGGAAGCCTTATCCTGCCAGGCTTTGGAAACGCCCATGCCTTCTCCGATTCGTTCGGAAAAGTTTCTGGCCCAGGCTGCCCAGGGTAGTGGTGGAGTCCCCCTCGCTGCGGGGATTTAAAAGCCGCGGAGATTTGGTGCCGAGGGACACAGTCTAGTGGTGCGCTGGCAGCGCTGGGTTAACGCTTGGAATCGAGCATCTTAAAGGTGTCTTCCAACCCAAGCGATTCTACCACTGACTCCACGCTTCTCCGGCCGCTCCTCAGCGCCCTCGGGCGCCTCAGACTGCCCGGCGCCAAGATGGCGGCGGGGTGGGGGGGGGTGGAGGAAAGGCTCGGGAGGAGGCGCGCGGCGCCCCCCTGGCGGCCGAGGGCGGCCCCGAGGCCGGGCGGGAGGCGGGCGGTGGATGTTGCCTCGGTAGCAATGGCGCCGGCGCCGCGCGATTGGCGCGCGGGCGGGCTGAGCCCAACCGCGCTCCGTAGGCGCCGGCGCGAGGCGGGGCGGGGCGGACGGGAACGGGAAGCGCCCCCGGCACGTGGTCGGGCGGAGGGAGGAGGGAGGGCCTC
>WTSP01012727.1:0-11574 GCA_025331215.1 Actenoides lindsayi | reverse complement strand
AGGGGGGTGTGGGGGGGCGTGTGCCGCTCTAGACAGCTCCGGGAAGGGGGGGGGGGGGGGGGGGGGGGGGGGGGGGCCGAGCTCTTCTCCCAGGCAGCCAGTGACAGGAGGAGAGACCATGGCCTGAAGCTGCTCCAAGGGAGGTTTCCGTTGGATATCAGGAAGCACTTCCTGACAGAGAGGGTGATCAGGCATTAGAATGCACTGCCCAGGGAGGTGGTGGAGTCACCGTCCCTGGAGGTGTTTAAAGAAAGGCTGGATGTTGCACTTAGTGCCATGGTCTAGTCGATGTGGTGGTGTTGGGTCATAGGCTGGACTTGATGATCTCAGAGGGCTTTTCCAGCCTTGGTGATTCTGTGATTCTGATTGCAAAAGCACCCCTTTTGACCAAAACAACAACAAAATAATAGCGAAAAGAAGACATTTGGCTTTTGCAAGAGATCGTATCGTTTCCCTTCAGAGCTGCTCCGAGCCAGCAGCGGCCGAAGGGCCTTGCGAGAGCATTTGCTAATGAGATCAGTGGTTCGTTTTCATTTAATGGGCTGCAAGAGAGCACTCGGCTGAAGGGCTGTGCTTGGAATTAGTGTTGCCAGGAGGCTGTCATGTAATAGCCCAGCTCCTTTGTTTCCAATGCGGGGCGACAGCTATAAATTGCCATTTAACTCGACAGCTCCGTTCCTATTGTTCCCCTTTCGAAAGATCAAGGAAGGTAAAGCACTAGACAAAGCTCAGGCTAACACAAGGGAGAAGGCAGACAAGGTCAAAATCAAGGTCAAAGACAGGAGATTCCTCACGCCCTTCTCTTGACAATAGGGCAATTTTATCTCTGTGCTCTCAGTGGAGGACACCGGATTACATCCTAATTTTAGCTTCCTTTTAGCTAGCAAGCAGTGAATATCGTGGTGCTGGATAAATAGGAATTGTATTCGCACAAACCCCACTTGCGTTTTCCTATTCAGTGCACGAGCTTATTTCCTCCTCTTGTTATTTTACAGTTAGGAAAACGCATCACAGAATGTCTTTGGTTGGAAGAGACCTTCACAATCATCTAGTCCAATCTTTGACCCAACACTGCAAGCTCACCACTAAACCATGGCCCTCAGCACCAGGTCCACACGCCGTTTAAATGGCAACTCCACCACTTCCCTGGGCAGACCATCCCAATGGTTGAGAACCCTTTTGGTGAAGAAATGTTTCCCAATATCCAACCTAAACCTCCCCTGGGGCAGCTTGCAGCCATTCCCTCTGTTCACATGTCACCAGGGAGAAGATGCTGTGCCCCTCCTCGCTCCAACCTCCTGTCAGGTAGTTGTAGAGAGCAGCAATGGAATCTCATTGTGTACCACCGGACCTCAAACCATCTCTTGCTTTTTATTATATTGCCAGCATGGCTCAGAGGAACATCGTGCTGTTTGTGTGGAGAAAAAAAAAAGCACAGAGCACCAACACGAAGGGCCATGCGGATGCTTCCGCAGATGCTATCACTGTGATTATTCCGGGCAGCTTCCCCTCCTCCTTCCTTTTTAACTCTCGTCTCGCTCTCTTCCAAACCCCTCCTCTGCATAAAGCGCTCCTCCACTCAAAATCTCTCCCAGCTGGCCAGGGAATAGTTTGGGATCATTGTCCCCGGATCTGCCGTGCAAATGCAGCATCTCGGCTGTGCCGCAGCTCTCTAGACAACAGCATATTTCTAAGGTATTTTGAAGGCAGTAATTTGGCCATTTTCCCGACTCCGGGGCAAGAATGGATCATTTGTACCTGGCCGTGATTGCATCTCAAGTATCCCGCGTTGTGCAGGAAGACACCAGATTTCCTTCTTTCTTTTTTTTTTTTTTTTTTTTAATTTATTTTTCAGGAAAAAAAAAACAAAACCAAAACTTTTCCTTTGTCTCCCGTAGAACAAAGAAATGTGAACGCGCCGTTTAAACAGCGAGGGCTGAGCCCATCCCCAGGGTAAAGGCGCTGCCTTAGCGGGGTTACATGCAGAAGAAATTTGGCTCGGCATGTGTAATCGCTGCCTGAATTAATGAAAAAAGGGTGTCTTTGGAACAGGCTGAATAGCCCAGCTGCAGCAATTATCTCCTCACTCATCGGAATGACGACAAAATTAGTTCCAGATATAAAAGCGGACGGCGGAGGCGAGCCACCTACTGCGTGTTTATTTTCCCAGTTAATGCCACTGGAGGTTGGTTTTCTGTCCCCGTAGGGTTGGTGCAGCCTGAGCCACACGAGCAAAGTGCTGGAGGGGGGGTCACACAAACCTGGACATTGGTTTGTGTGAATTCCTTCCTTTCTCAGGGGTTCGCCAGGGCTCTGTCTCAAATCACCTCTCAAATCAGCTCCTGCCTTTGAAGTGAAGCTTCCAGCTTGGCTGAGCACCGTCATGGTCATTGCTGGGGGTATGGGGTGGAACAGCATCACACCAAGCATGATGTGCAATGGATGTTCTCCATCCATTGGGGAACCCCATCTCACTCATTGTTTCCAGGTGCCACCATGGTTCCACTAACAGCTAAGATGGGCAACTGAATCGTAGAATCATAGAGTGGTAGGGGTTGGAAGGGACCTCTGGAGATCATCGACTCCAACCCCCCTGCCAGAGCAGGGTCACCCAGGGCAGGCCACACAGGAAGATCCAGGAGGGTCTTGAACATTTCCAGTGAAGGAGACTCCACAACCTCCCTGGGCAGCCTGTTCCAGGCTCTGTCACTCTCACAGTGAAGAAGTTTTTGCTCACTTTGACATGGAGCTTCCCATGTTTCACCATGCTACCATTACAGGGCACCACTGTAGAGAGTAGCCTCCTCCTTTCCATCCTCCCAGACTGACTTTAACATGTCCACACAATCTTGGTTTTTCTCTTGAGTCAGTGCAGTTGCTTTGACACCACAAATCCCCTTTATGTTTTCGGTACTTGCACAGGCAGCTCCAAGCCTAAAATAGCTGATAAAGACTGTATTCTGTGGGTTTGGGTGGACTTCGAGCTGGTGGACACACCTCAGATGTTGCGCCCCAGATACAGCTGCTTTGGATGGTGGGGCAAAAAAGACTGGTAGATGAATTTTGTGTTTCCATTTGAAATATCTGCAGGAATGAAAGCTTTTCCATGAGGGAAGATTATTATAGTCGCAGTTAACTCAATGCACCCTCCCATTGAAGAAGGCTCATGAGACGTTGGGAAGAGAAGCATGTGATTTTTTTTAAAGAGGATTTGGGGGTTTTTTTCCCCTCTCCTGGTATTCAGAGACATGCAGAGCCTTTGCTTAAATGGGAGCTGTGACTTCAGTGCTGCTTGTGTACCCCTTGTCCCTGCGTGAGTAGCTGCTACAGCCCGTTTTGTGTATTGTGTTTCCAGCTGACAAGCGGAGCTACATAAATAACCCAGCTGCTGCTGCCACCGAGTGTCACGCAGGACTTCCAGGAAAGGGCTGACAATGCCCCTTCCCCAAGAAAAGCTAGCAAGTGTGAACCCAAGCAGGGGGAAAAACCCTTTGGGAAGAAGCTGCCCAGTTGGCTCAGTGCCGCGCTTATCGGGGAATGGGAAAACCAGCTGCCTCCTTTCCACGCCGCCTGTCAAACCGAGGGACCTTACATGATGGTGACAAGCGTAGGAGCTCTGTGGGGTTGAATCAGCCCTCTCGGGTCCCATCTGGGCCGGGAGGTGGATGCTGTTCTTGGGGTGAAATACAAAAAAACATCACCAGTGTGGCTGAAGAACTGGTGGCACCAAGTCCCAGCAAGCCCATCAGCCAGCTGACCAAGCTCTGAGAAGCTTTCTGTGCCTGTGCACCAGGTTATTTTCATCTCTCCACTGCTGTATTAGTATTATTACTACTGATGATAATCTATAAATGAAGGCCTATGGGGTTCCCCACTGCGATATCGCCCTGTTGTCTTCAGCACTTAAACACCCACTGAGAAAGCTGTTCCTGCTCAAATCACTGTCATGCCAGCTGGGTAGATAGAAAGTTGTAAATCATCATCTTGTAGAGGCTGGATTAAGTGCAAGGGATAAAGAGCCCACAAAGAGTTTTGTTCTCCGAGCTGGAATGAGTGACAGAATTCCTGCCCGTGCCCAGGGATGAGAAATCAGGGCTGCTGTCCCTATTGAATCAGGGTATTTTTCCTGGTGAAAGACACACGTTTGATCTTTGAACTTGGCCCGTGGTGTGTGTGATGACGCAGTGAGGTTGGCAGAGGTGAAATAACCTGGAATAATCCTCTGCCAGTGTGCCTCACGCTTTGTCCTGCAGCATGGACCAGCACCTCTCTCTGCAAGTAATTGGGGAAGAAACCTGACGGGAGCTGCTGAAAGAAGCTGGGATGATGCAAGACCTGAAGTTTCTTGAGTCATGAAGAAGCCGGCTCCAGCAAAACCCAGCCCCTCCAATGCACAGCATTCAGTCCTGCAGTGGAGAGCAGCCAAAAAACCCAGGTTTTGGGTCGTTATTTCCTAAGATGTGGGGCCAAAGCACGGCTTAGGGGCAGCCTCGGCAGCCGGCTGTGCGTAGCGTCAATGCTGTGTCTTCCCTGTAAGCTCCTCACGCCTGGGTCTTACTTCTAGATGCTTTCCCTTAAGTCTCTTAAGATTCTTTAGCTCGTGAAACACAAAAAAGGCTGCTCACTAGTGTTGGAATGGAGTTTCTCTGAAGCCTGCCTGCCGGCTCTGATTTTCCCCAGCATGTTAAGCAACGGGCTGTAGCATTTCACTTTCCAGCTGTAACTGTCCTAGAAGTATGGAGAGCAGAGTTTATTAGTAAACCAAGATTTACGGGCTGGTTACGCCTCTGAGATTTCCCAAGCTGCATATTTCACAAGAAGAACTGGGAACGGAGAAGCTCTCAGCAGCTTTCCTTCTCAAGGCTGGGGTTTAAGCTCCGAGAGTTTTGTTTCTCTTGCTTGCAGATGCAAAAATGCCACATGCTGAAGGGCAGCAAATTGATCAAATACAACATTTTTTCCCTGCGCATTCCATTCCAGCTCTCTGTAATCGTGTATTTGATTTGCAAAGGATGCTTTTGTTAATGGCTTCAAAGCTGACCCGGTTAGACTGAGCCATAAAATGAACCGTACTCCTCTAATTTGTCTTGGTAACAGAGGGACGTGGCAGGGAGGGAGGGAGGATGGAGGAGGAGGAGGATGGAGTGCTGCTGGTTTTAATTATCATCGCTCTCTTTTTCATGGACAAGTAAAAATGAGTTTAATTTAAGTTATCACAGAAGGTGAAGGCGATGGCTGCTCAGTGTTTGCTGATCAGACTACTGGCTTTCCGCTGGGCAAGCCAAATCAGAAAAAAAAAATAGCTTTCAAAATGATCTCATTGCTGTTTCTTTCCCCTGGATCCAACCAGCAGAGTGAACAGTGAAGTGGTCAGAAAAAAACTGCTTCATCAGAGAACTGGGGAACTCTACAGGGAACCAGTTTCCCATGAAAGAGGTTCCAAAGGAGATCGATTGAGGCGCTGTCCAAAGAAGGGCAATGAGGCTGGTGAAGGGTCTAGAAAACAAGTCTGGTGAGGAGCAGCTGAGGGACCTGGGCTTGTTCAGCCTGGACAAAAGGAGGCTCAGAGGAGACCTTCTGGCTCTCAACAGCTCCCTGACAGGAGGTTGGAGCTAGGTGGGCTCAGGCTCTTCTCCGCAAGGAACAAGTGACAGGACAAGAGGAACCAGCCTCAAGTTGTCCCAGGGGAGGTTTAGGTTGGATCTGAGGAACAATTTCTTCCCCTTGAGGGTTGTCCAGGGCTGTCTCAGGCTACCCAGGGCAGTGGTGGAGTCCCCATGATCCCATGGAGATGTGGTGCTGAGGGCCATGGTTTAGTGGTGCCCTGGCAGTGCTGGGTTCATGGTTGAACTTGATGATCTTAAAGGTCTTTTTCAACCTAAACAGCTCTATGATTCTGTGACTCTGCGGGATGGAAATTAGTGATGAAATTTGAGGACACAATTGTCCTTCTTTGAAGAAAAAGGAGAGAAAGTGGTTAAGGGGAGTTAGGTCTCAACTCCCAGTGCACTGTTGGTGGTTCACTCTCTTGCAAAGAAGGTGGACAGCACTAGACTGAGTGTGGAGGTGGGTGGGAAGCCATTGAAGACACTGCCATCAGCAGGCACTGAAGACATTGGCATCAGCACCCTGAATATCGCACTTCAATGAAATGTTGGCAGAAGGAGATGCAAAGTTTAGGTGGATTTTCCCTTCTTGCCATCCCTGGCCTTGTCAGCTCACAACCTTTCTGAGCCAGAAGCGATTGCAAGCTGAAGAGTCCAAAAGTGTGAAACTCCAAATCAGGAGGAATTCTGGCTGTTTTCTGGGAAAAGTAGTGGGTAAAAGATGGATGGAAATGGTCTCAGAAAGAGAGAAACAGCTAGGAATCTGTTTAGGAGAGGAAAACTGAGAAGAGAGGTGCACCAATGCAGAACTGCTCATTGACATCTTCATAGAGCCCCTAAAACTTTTCCAGTATGATGCAATGGAGTTAAAATGAATTTATGCATACTGGCAAATTTGCTTTATTAATCACCTTCTATGGGCCCCTTACGAGTAGCCCAAAGCTCTCCAGGACCACCGGCTGAGGAGCTCTGCCAAACGTGGAGAGGCTCAGAGATGCTTTTCGCTTACGCATCCAGCCTTTGAAGATGCTGTGTTGCCTGAAGTTGCAGCCTCTCCCAATCCTGATGGTCGAGGCCAACAGGTAGAGACTTGAGAGCGAGCTGGAGAGCTGTAAAATCGGATGCTGTTGGCTTACATCATGCTTTATGAAGTGTATCCCCAGGCAGCGTTGAGAGGAGGCTCCTGGAAGAGCAAAGCACAGTGAGGGGAGGGATTTGAGCCCTGGAGGAAGTGGGATGGGGGAGGTGGGGAAGCTGTTTCTGGAGGTAATGAGATACAGGGGAGGCCACACAGCAAGCGCTGTGTGCCCTGGCTTCCTCCATTCATCTAAAGCTGAAATGACTATATCAAAGGGAGGGGGGAAAAAATGGGTGTAGGGCTGGTTGCTGCCAGGAGCTGGTGGCCACCCAAGGGGAGGGTGGGTTGGATGTGGCTGTGAGCAAGCACTTGAAGAGGAGCAGGTCCCAGGGAAATGTTTGAGATCTGGTGTACAGGGCTCAGAGAGGTCACACTGTCCCCATCCTTGGAGGTCTTCAAGACCAGACTCAATACAGCTCTGAGCAACCTGGGCTGATCTCATGGCTGATCCTACTTTGAGGAAGAGGTTGGAATAGAGAACTCCTGAGGACCCTTCCAACCTGAAATTCCCTACTATCCTATGGTCCTAGTACATATCCAGACTGTTCCCTCTTTGCAGAGACTTTCCAGAACATCCAAGGGTTTAGAGGAGAGAAACCAGCACATCACTGCAGCCTATCATTTCCTGTCTTTTGTCAGACAAAATCCCATGCTGGCACACCTGACATTGCCAGATACCTTTAAAAAATGCTGCCTTCAACCTCCGGGCTCACACAGTGAGTGGGTAGATGAGATCTGAGTTTTATTCCATGGAGCCAGACAGAATAACACCACGGAAATGACACTGGGCAGAAATTTAGAATCACCAAATCACAGAATGTTAGGGGTTGGAAGGGACCTCCGAAGATCATCAAGGCATGTCATGCTATATAGCACCTGGAGATGTCCCAGACCACATTGGGATTAAGAAGCCACAACACTATTCTTGGAGATGGCAGTTTCCCTGTTGGCAGCAAACACTTCTCTGCTCCATCCACTGAGGAAGAAGTCAAAGGCAGTTTCAGCAATGACCACCAGCAGCACCCAAGTCCCTGCTTGCATGGAGTTGCCTACTGCAAGCAGAACATCTAATAAAGCCCTTCTAGTTCATAGTTCATAGAACCTTCAGCCTCAGCTCTCTCTTAGATAAACTCTTCATTGATGAAGAGCAGCGGCTATGAGAAAAATAGTTTGGGTAACTCTGGGTCAGCGCTGCTATTTTTGAGACACGTTTCCTGTGCTTGCAGGATCTTGGTGTGTCCTGTCTCCATCATCTCCTCCCACATCTCCACCCTGTGTTTCATGGGTGCGCGGTGCCAGATTCACGGTGGTATAAACATGCAGACCTCAGCTTGCTGGAGAACTAACTTGCCCTTTGTTTTCTTTGACTTGGGGGCTGCCTTTTGCGATGAGAATAAAACAATAATCTAAGGGCAGAGGAAATCTTAAGATCTCTCCTCCTAAAACAGCACTTGAGAAGAGCTAAGATCTTTTAGCCTGAAGAATTTGGATAAATGGAGTAGGATTTTTATTTCTTTTTTTATTGCCACCATAATTTATTATTTAATTTTCTCTCCCAAGGTAAAAAGTGGGAAACTTTTGTTATAGTCTCGTTTCATCCCTGTCTGGTGCTAGCCAAAAAAATTTTCATGAAGATCTCTGTAGTCAGCAAAGTTTGTTCTCGGTACAAACATCCGCTGCT
The DNA here is from genome assembly GCA_025331215.1 of Actenoides lindsayi. Classification (NCBI taxonomy): domain Eukaryota; kingdom Metazoa; phylum Chordata; class Aves; order Coraciiformes; family Alcedinidae; genus Actenoides; species Actenoides lindsayi. Next base: position 3,149 of record WTSP01012727.1, on the reverse strand, counting down.
CTCGGGACACTGCCTGGAGGGTGGACTCTGCTGAAACATTTACGGGATCCCATAAATGAAACAGGATCCCATAAATCTGAACAGAAAGGAGGGTAAACAATTCTTGCTTGTTTGCCACCCAAGGAGGGCACGCTCGGGGTTTTTTTCTCTCGAAGAAAGCTGAATTATTTCCTCAAAAGTGTTGTTCTGGTGGGAAAATGGCTCTTTGTGTTCTTGATGCTACATAAGGGTAAGAAAAAGAAAATAATCGAAAGCCCCATAAGATGGAGATCCTTAGATCATAGAAGCCGGAAGCTGACAGTGAGATTTTTGTAAAGCCACAAAGCTTTTTGGTGTATTTTTGTTTATAGCTGTTGTGCTGTCACTCCTACCAGTAACCAGCTGCATCTCAGCCGTGCCTGGCACCGTAGCGAGAGCCTGAGCTGTGATGTCCAGTTTTATTTCTGAGGTTGCCTCTGCCCAGTCAAACACAAGGGATGGAAACAGGTCTTCCTGCTGGTAAATTGGGGTTCCACCATCGTAGAAGATCTCCCAGGACGGCTCATGGATGGTTCCTTGGCATGCCCCTGGGTAACAAACCCTTCTGCAGCTGACAAACCCAGCAGCCCACATCTTCCGCAGGGAAGGGTCTTGCATGTGCCGTTAGCATAGGATGTATGCATAAATTTTCTTCTCCAAATAAGAAGAGATAGGACAATGAAGCTGGAGAAGGATCTAGAGCACAAGTCTGGTGAGGAGTGACCGAGGGACTTGGGCTTGTTGAGCCTGGAGAAAAGGAGGGTCAGGGGAAACCTTCTAGCTCTCAACACCAACCCCCTGACAGGAGGTTGGAGCCAGGTGGGGTTGGTCTCTTCTCCCAAGGAACAAGCAACAGGACAAAAGGAAACAGCCTCAAGTTGCCCCAGGGGAGGTTTAGGTTGGAGCTGAGGAACAATTTCTTCCCCTTGAGGGTTGTCCAGGGCTGTCCCAGACTGCCCAGGGTAGTGGTGGAGTCCCCATGATCCCTGGAGGGATTTGAAAGCCATGGAGATGTGGTACTGAGGGCCATGGGTCAGTGGTGCCCTGGCAGTGCTGGGTTAGTGGTTGGACTCCATCATCTTAAAAACTTTTCCAACCAAAACAATTCTATGATTCTAATTTTTTATGAAATGAAGCCTTCACCCTCCCGAGCGGCTGCCTGCCCACGGTGAGAAGTTTGGGCATTCCTCATGGGTGGGGGAATCAAGAACCTCTCCAGGTGCACGTCTGATGGCGAACAACAGCTATTTTTGTCCTCTGCGTGTCCAACATTGTTTTCTTTATCGGTGCAGCAGAGATTTACTAAAATAAAACAGGTATTCTTGGGAGAGGGTGTGAAGGCAGCTGTTTCCATAGGCAGATGCCAATGTTGAGGTACCCAAGCTGAAAGCACAAGAGAGAGCCCTACCAGGTCAAGTGAACAGAGAGATAACCCCAGTTTGATGGTTTACTGTTGGACAAGGTCTAGGTCAGGAGGACCCACCAAGGAACATCAGCTGCAGCTCTCCCCCCTTTTCCAAAGCACTCTGCTTTCCTCTTCCTTTCTTTGGCAATTGTTACTGGTTTCATTCAGCTTTTGCGGCCTTCAGAACGTGGAACAATAGTGGGACAGCGAAGCTCAGGAAGCTGGGGAGCAGGAACAATCGTTGACGTTGTGTCCTTTCCCAGCCATGCTGCTAGACACCCCTTCCACATCACTCCTTCTCCAGGAAGTCTGACCTCTCTGTTGGATGTTTTCCAGGTTGTTGATCTGCTGTTTCATTGCCCTGCACCCAAGGGAAGTGCAAGGCTGAAGGTGACAGACTGGTGTAAAACGTCCTCTCTTGTTGGCTGGAAGAAGAACCTTGGGGTCAAATTTGCACTAACGCCTGTCCTGGGAAGATCCCTTTCCCCTCTTGTCTCTCACCGTAGTCTTGGTGTGTTCCTGCAGGTTTGGAGCTCTGCATGCTCCTGGGCAGGCACATGAACACCTGTACGATGATGGTCATCAGGGTCTTGGTTGCATGCCAAGGAGACGATGGAAGGAGCCAACCCAAATGTTAAGGACGGTGCTTGTTGTGGGGAAAAAACAGCAAGGGTGGGCTGGTAGGACATGTCCCCTTACTTACATGAGCACTGGATGTGGAGGAGGCTTGGGAAAGCCTTTTGAAGGCTGGTTGTCCATGAGCTAGGATGGGGGCAACCAGCCAGAGCTCTGCAGGAGACTGTCCCATTCAGCATGCCAGAAGAGAGGCAGGAGGGATATGTTTTGGGGGCTTTCTGGAGGGAAGTGAAAGGTTTTTAGCAGTGCTGACAAACACCAAGGTGTCTGTTTTTCTTTTCAGTGCTTTGGTTCCTGATGCTGCCTTAGCATGTCCAGGGGCTCACAAAATAGGGAGAGCTCAGGATGGAGATCGTGTCAACTCCCCACCAGCACACAAGACAGGGATGGGTTGTGTTAGACTATGGCTCGGGGACATCTGGAACACTGGCCCAGGCTGCCCAGGGCAGTGTCAGAGTCCTCATCTCTGGAGAGATTGAAAGGACGTGTAGATGTGGTGCTGAGGGACATGGTTTAGTGGTGACCTGGCAGTGCTGCGTTAATGGTTGGACTTGATCTTCCAAGAAGAACGATCCTCTGTTTCTGTCTGTACATCAAACCCATCCGAGCTTTACCAGTGAGGCCAGTTAAAACGCATCCCAGTTGCCCCAGGGCAGCTGGGTCATGGCCCAGCGTATTTATCTTGTCTTCTCTGCTCCGCAACAGCGAGCAAAGTCCAATTTGATCTGGGGGGAGAGAAAAAGGAAACAACACTTTGGAACGTGTCCTCACCTGCACCGAGTTAGGAGTGAGGTGCGTGCGGGACGCAGAGCCCTCGACTGCTCCCCGTGTACCCCCCGTTTGCACTGGAGGCTGTTGCAAAGCAAAGAGGAGCCTGCTCTTAGGAGCCCACATCTCCATCCCACCTGACAGCCACAGATTTAGGGCTTGACGCAAACAGCAGCATAATTAAAACACGATGCAGAGAAGTGGATTTATCTCGCTCTCCACCAGGGATGAGGAGCCAGGATGATTTAGGAAGAATTTCTTCCCCATGAGGGTGGTGAGACACTGGAACAGGTTGCCCAGAGAGGTGGTGGAAGCCCCATCC
>WTSP01012726.1:0-13025 GCA_025331215.1 Actenoides lindsayi | reverse complement strand
GTGTGTTATCAACACCCTCCAGCTCCCAGTACTGCAGCGTAAGGGCTGGATGGGGAAAAGCAGCTCAGCCAGACCCATTACACTTTCCTTAACATGGCCTACCTCAAAATATATTTTTTGCAATGAACATTAAAATAGATTACTACCTAAGTAAGCATATCGGAAGAAGAAAAATCCCTGTTAGTCCTAAAATAAACAAGCAAACAGGCAGAAAACCCAAATAACTTTCAGAGAACAGCAATGCATGTAGAACCACCTAATTAAACTCATGGAAAATGTCATCTGGGCTACAACCCTGAAAACAGCTCAGGAATGTCTGATTTCTTTTGAAGTTATGTGTATACAAATTACTTTATTATTCTTTAAAACAAAACAAACCAAACACTTTTTAATCCAAAATAAAGGTAAGTGACAGGTCATTCAGAGGTGGGTGAGTTAGGAATCCAATCCAATGCTGGATATCTAAATTCTGGTACATAGCAACATTATATGCTTCTCTTTGTCCACTAGATATAAGCAATCATAGGACATAAAGTTCAGTACACATCCAAATAGCACATGAAAACACATTATTCAAATCAACAGGGCATAAAACTATGGAAAAGAAATTATCACTTGTTTCTTAACCAAGTCTTTCTTTCACACATTATTTGTATGTTTTTGTACCTATGATTCTCTCAGTTTTGCTGGCCTTTTGAGAGAAGAACTGTTTCATTTGTCTAAAGATATTTTGCTATGCATTTACACAAGGTTGTTATTATTATTGCTATGGCTACTGTTGTTGTTATTTATTAAAAAGTATTTGTAGAGAAAATAAGGTGTTATGTAAGGTCAAAATTCTCTCCTTTGATCCCCATTAGTAGAGGAAAAATTGCATTAGAATGTTATATTTTTGCATTACTCACTACGGATCTACTGTGGTGATTATACAGCAGAATTTTTTCCACTGATAATAGATTAGGAAATGAAACAGGATCCAAGTAAGCTTTATGTGAGAAATAATATCAGTGTCCCAGGTCCATTGCATCTGAAATGCTGGAATTTCTTTAATTGTAACAATACTGCAATACTCTGGAAATGTAAAGTATAAATATAATCAGGACTTTTCTTGTTTTGTTTTTGTTTGTTTGTTTTTTATTATATGGGGGAACAGACTTCAGTGAAAAACGGTAGAACACCTGAAGTTTTGTTAATGGTAGGAATTTCTCTTACACTGGAAAGGACAGAAACCACCACTCTATGTAACAATCTTGAAATCCTTATTAAGAGATTTCATCTTTATCAGAACAAACAATTTTATCAGTATTAATTGCTGCTGTTAAAATTTTGTATTATGTCATTTTACTAAGTAAGAGAAGATAAATGCAGCTGAAGTCAGATGTTGATAAATTCTCCCTGCAGGAAATGTTTTCACAACAGATTGTCTCTAAATATGTAACGTACATGAAATATATCTCCTAGTAGCCATTTCTATAATAAAAAAAGTTAGTAAAGAAAACATAGACACATTACAATTATGGACCTTAATTGTCTGAGTAGTTAGAATAGAAAACCCTTTTCATGTAAGCAGAACAAAGCAGAGAAACATTAATGATCTATATCTAAGTAAATGGTGCCTGACATAGAGTAATTGTATATTTTACAAGAACCACATTTTTTTTTTTTTTTGAATGGCTGAACTGTCTAAATAATCAAAGAAGACTAAAATATCTTCTATTTTAGTCCTCATTTTCTTTTTTTTAATTCATTTTGTTCACACAGGCTTTTGCTTGCATCATGTAACAGCACAATACATTTGTTCATGTAACCAATAAAAACTGCAGCACACACAGACTTAGATATTTCAACTGTCTTAAGTACTTAACAAGTAATTTGTTTCCATTTTGAAGTAAACGAGTAATGCCCAAAGCTTTGAAGAAGTGAGCAGGTAGTCTGTAGCAAGGTTTCTCAGTGTTCCAGAAAGAGGGAGGATTAAGATGCTTTCAACATTCCTGTGGTTTGGAATAGTTTGACTGTTGGCATTACGTGTGTGGACATTAACAAATATTTATTTACTCTCTGTGGAGTGAAACTGTTTATATATCACCTTTTGTGGGAGGCCTTGGCTTGTCAGAGGGATTAGAATGAGAATTACATAACCTCAAATAAACATCTGTGTACCCTTGAGGAGGCCAGAAAGTCCTGAGAAAAGAACCACCAGTTCACAAACAGGGAAAGCTTATCAATGTTGTAACAGAAAGAAGCACCTAATTGTGGACAGGTGGTCTTTGATTTAGCCAATCAGGTGTGGGAACTTATTATTGAATGATTATAAAAGGGCTTGCAGCTGCAGCAACATTAGAAGTATGAGCATTTTGAGAAGTAGTGTGAAGTCTGTAGTCTGTCTTAACAATGACATGTTGAGCCATACTTCCACAATCACCCACTCCTATTGTGGTAGAAATGGCCGTATTTCTTTAGTAGCTCACCTAAAATCAACTGTTTAGGGCTTCAAGTCTATACTGTCTGCCTGGGCTCTGTCTTCAGTCAATGAAGACAAAAGGAGCTTCTCACAGTAGGTATTTAAGACACCAGTAGAGAATAAAATTCTGAACCCATCTCTCTCTTTGAATCTCTCTTTCCTTCTCCTTCCACCATAACCCAATGACCTCAGAGGTAGCTTAATTAGAGTCCAGACAGATTCCTGCCATAAACAGACTTTATCTTCTACCCCAGATGTCTATCTTCAACACCTTGCATGCTCACAGTATCTAAGTTTTCATCTTAGTCAGTTTTGCATTATGCATTTTTACTGTGCTCAGTAGAACACTGTTGTGCTTTAGACCCAGGTGGGAGCTGTGAATCACATGGCCACCCACACACCCCACCCCCCTAGCTGGTGGGATGGGAAAGACAAGCAGAAAATATAGTGAGCATAACACCAGTATGGTATTGAATACCCCATCGACTGGTTCAGTTGTCTATCCTGGCTGTGGCCCCCTCACAGTTTCTGGTGAAAATTAACTCTAGCCTAGATGAACCCAGGACAATTACTGAGAGGTATGATTATCTTCTTGACCTAATAGCATGTGATATGCTGTTACTCTAACCACCTCATTGCATTTCGTCTACTGATTTAATGTATCATATTTGGCTCAGTTGTGGCAAGCTGTCAAATAGGGAGATATCAAGATGTTTCTATAGGTAATGTTTCCTTTGATATATGATTTCTAAAAAAAAATATTATAAACTAGAAAGACAATGCATTATCAAGAAAGACTAACAAAAAACGAGAATGCAAGTCTGAATTTCAAGACAAAATCTTGTGATAATTAGTGAAAAAAACCCAACAAACACCACTTCAGAGCATTTGCACTATACAGTAACTTGGTCCAGATATCAGAAGTATTAGAATGCAGCAATAGAGAACACCTACTACAAGAAGTCCTCCACATATCAAGATACTTGCATCTGAATTTTTGCTACAATAGTACTGCTCACTGTAAATTAATAGGAAATGTCACTTGTTTAGAAGAAACTATTTGAACATTTCACTTTCACATCAGAGTTATTTAATGATGTTGGGATGAAAGTGGGAGGCAGTGGCTAAGGAAGTCAGTTTCGAGAAAGAGAATACAGGTGGCATAGGATGAAATGGGAGTCATTTCCCCAACATAAACAAGAACTACAACATAGGAGATATTTCTGTGTAGCAGCAAGGAATGTCTTGAAAGGGAAGCATTGTCTTGATAATATTTTGTTTCCTCATATTTGTAACTCTGTTATCCCATTTTGCTAAAAATTAAACTGCTTTTTATTTTATGCATTAAAAAAAAACCCAACAAACCAAAAAGAAAATACAAACTTCCCACACACACACCAAAAAACCCCCCAAAACAGCAACAAAACAAAGCAAAGACACAAAAAGCAACTGTTCACATTTTATTAGAACAGAAGTAGAAAACTGTTCAGAAAAGCCATGTGAGAAAGATTCAGTCCAAGGTCTGTAAATTTATCACTCTTGGAGGTTTTTATGGCTTCCAGAGTTGTTATAAACTCTGTGTAATTCTATCTCCATCCCTAGGAAAGCTTCTTTATTTCTCTCACCTAAGAGGCCTTGTTTTCTACATACTCCTTGGGGTTTTCAAGAATCAGGTCTTTAGTCAATCTACAGGTAGTCTACTTGCTGTGTCCTGAGCCTTGCTGTCCCATCACTTGCTCTGATGCTTTCCCAAAGGATTATATCCATATTCTCTGATAGAGAACTTGCCATCCATCCCTCCATTCAGAAAGTTTCAGCAAATGTGAATATAGCAGCCAGGAAAAGACAAATGTTCAATCTTCCTCACACCTGCTAAGCCATTCCACCTAAAAAAGCATAACTCTTGGAAACAGGCTTTAAATAGTAAATAAACAAAAAGAGTTGATATGCTACCCAATGCTAAGGACTTATAATTCTATTTTGCAGAGCACACTTGTACTATTCATACCTTTAGTCTTTCTGTTGATCAGACTGCTCCTTAGAGGTCACTACACCTCACCATCATGTTGAATAGAAACCTCTGAGGTTTTTACAGAGAACTCTTGCCCACTGCTTCTTTACCAGCCAAAACCAAGTACACCTATGCAAGCATCAGCTTGTAGAGACATTATATCTGGTACCGGGAAAGGTGCTGTAAACCTCACAAACTATTAGTTATTACCATAACAAAAAGCACACACAGAATGTACATGAAGTCTTTTGGATAAACAGCAAAGAGTAACATTTGTAGCTTTAGAACTAGTTATAGTGTATTTCCTTTTATATATGTATGTTAGATTAATTTGTGCAAACTATATGAATCTGCTCCTTTAAAACAAATAAGGGATAAATCATAGTCTGAATAACATGATCTAATAGCTGGCAGATTTGGCAAGATTATATTTAAATCTCCTAACAGACAACCAATGCAATGAAATTTTTTTTTAACAGATTTCAAAGAATAAATTTAAAAGCATTTCCTCTGTTTTCAACTTTTTTATTGTAATGGTCTTCTCACTGTACTGAGATTTATTTTGCAGTCATGTTAGTTTACTGTTTAAAATTACATTGACATGGGAATTTTTTATGTATATATGCAATACAGAACTACTGTTTTCTGAAAAACAGCTTACAAATGGAAAAGCAAAACATCATTGACAGTTAATAAACATATGTAGATATTTAGCCATTAATTAGATCAAGGATCTTCCAGGACTTCTTGATTAAGACAGAATTAGGGCCTAGTCTACCTCATCTAGACATCTAAATTTTTATCTGATTTCATGTCCTTGTGTACTGGTCCCCCTAAATAAAGTTCTTCAGTCAGAGGAAAGTGTCTTTTAAAGGCTGCCAGAAGAAAATAATTTTATATCTTACATGGAGGCCTTTTCTATTGATTACGAAGTCTTTATCAAATGGCAGGTCTGTCTGTAGATGGTCAATGGCTTTTTCAATGGTAGAACATGCCAAGGTTCCCACCCAGTCTGTGCATTAGGATGAAAAATGCACCATTGATATTCTATATTTTTCATCCACATGTAATCTAAATAGACATGGACACAATAGCCAGGATCTTGGGGGAATAAATGGGTGAGCGGCCCCCATGAACACCAGCCTGGGAGTATCATTAAGACTAAATAATAGTAGTTTGATACAGAATCCAGTATTTTGGTGGGATTTTATGGTGCAGGGTAAAAGCTACAATATCATGTCTTTTGTGGCCTGCTTCCTCAACTAACAATATTAGAAGAAAAAATACATATTGTTCTACTTCTCCTAAGTGCTGCACAAACACACCAGATGTATGTCTCAAGTGCTCATCTCTAGCTTAGAGGGAAAAGAGCCAGTAACATATCCAAGGCAAGAATGGTGGCGTTACCATCCATGTGTGTTTCAAATATGGAGCTGTCAAACATGTAGACAAGTTTAAAATAAGTAATGAAAGTGAAGCTCAGAAGTACATATTCTACTATATGATTTGCTTAGTATTATTGTTTTAATTAAGTTCAAGCATCTTCTCTTATAAACTTGTGATAAATAAGAGTTGAAAATGCTGGAAAATAATCTATCCTCTAATGTCTTTCCTGTATGTCTACAACAAGAGTTATTATTACTTTACTATTATTACTTGAGAAAAGACTGGTAATTTTGGTGACAGTGAGTAGATTGTAACAGCCTTTCTGGCTTTGCTGCACAGAAAAGGGTCCAAAAGAAACTGAAGCCAGCAGTGAGGCTTTATCCTGTCCTGCCATACTAGGACACTAATTTTCCGTGTTTTAAATTAAACATTACAATTGCCTTTTTTAAAACCTACCATTTATTTGCTTCTTACTGGAAAATATGTAAAGAATAATATTCACTGTGCATGACTGAGATATTTGCCTTTGCACAGATTTCTAGAAAATCATGCCCTTTGGGACAGACAGCATGGAGGAGTCCATGTCTACAGGGCTTAGCAATAACTTCTCTTGGATCAGGCTTTCTGCATCCGTGCTACAAATCATTTGGCCCTGCAGCTTCTCTGACTCCATACAGTATCCCTGAAACATTATTATTATTTTATGTGGGTTTTTTTCAGTTCAAGACATGCAACATAATGCAAAGACTGTATTACAGTTCTTTGGTTTTCAATGGCTGAAATGAGGGTTTGGCATGAGGATATGAGAACGCTTCTGAAGACGCACAGTCTCCTGGGATAAGTTCTGAAGGACTTGAAAGAGGGAAGAAAAACCACAGTTGCTACAAATCCATTGTGAACAAATCTGGAGTGAACCATCCCTAGACCATGCCCAGATATTTCCTAGGACAGTGTATTTTGAGCAACCAAAATCTGACAAAAGCAACAGCAAAGTAGTGTGAGGCAAGGATTTCAGGCTTGTCCATGCTCTCTGGATCTTTCATTTATTACAGTAGTACTCAGACTCCTCCTATGTTAACATAATTCTCAACAAAAAAGGTCATAAAAAGAATACTGTATTTCAACATATCCAGATATGGAAGGTATTCTTCCAGCAGCAGCTATATATATGACATACTCTCATTTAAAACATTTAATTATTTGTCATTGTAACAATGGAGTAAGAAGTAAGGCAAAACCAGACTAAACATACATGATGTTGTGACATGGAAATCATTTTTTTGTCCTTTATGAATTAAAACAACATAAAAATATTCATCACACTGTATGGAAAAACAAATTGATTGAAGTCTGACAGGCACTGAAAATACCAAAGGAAGCTTGTGGAGTGGTGTTTTACATTTATGTTTGTTGCTTTGTTAAATCAGATTCTTCAAGGCTTTGTCTAGTGATAGTGAAGACATTCCTTTGCAATCATAAAATCCATCAATTACTTTTACCTTTAGATGAATACTCATCTTTACCATTTCTTGCAAATAGCACTAAAAATATTAACCCTAAATCAACTGTTCTGTCAATATTCTTAGAAATGGCACTTCTCCTAAAGCAGTCAAAATCACAGAATAACAGAATGTTAAGGGTTGGAAGGGACCTCAAAAGATCTTCTAGTCCAACCCACCTGCCAGAGCAGGACCACCTAGAGCGGGTCACATAGGAATATATCCAGGAGGGTTTTAAATGTCTGCAGAGAAGGTGACTCCACAGCATCTCTGGCCTCACAGCCTGTTCCAGAGCTCCGTGACCCTCAGAGTGAAAAAAGTTTTTGCTTATGTTTCTGCACAACCTCTTATTCTCCAGATTACACCTGTTGCTCCTTGTTGTATCATTTGACATAACAGAGTAAAGCCTGGCTTCATCCTCCTGACACTCGCCCATTACGTATTTATAAACATTAATGAGGTCACCCCTTAATCTCCTGCAAGCTAAAGAGACCCATATCCCCCAGCCTTTCATCATAAAAGAGATGCTCCACTCCCTTAATCATCTTTGTGGCTCTGCGCTGGACTCTTTCAAGCAGTTCCCTGTCCTTCTTGAACTGAGGGGCCCAGGACTGGACTCAATATTCCAGATGAGGTGTCATCAGGGCAGAGTAGAGTGGGAGAATCTCTCTCAACCTACTAACCACACCCCTTCTAATACACCCCAGGAGGCCATTGGCCTTCTTGGGCACAAGGGCACATTGCTGGTTCATGGTCAACCTGCTGTCCACCAGGACCCTCATGCTTGGTGCTATTCCCCCATGCTACTCTCTAGCAAGTCAATCCCCAACGTATACTGATACATGGCGTTATTCTTGCCCAGATGCAAGACTCTACACTTACCCTTCTTGTATTTCATTCGATTTCTCCCTATCCAACTCTCCTCTCTGTCTACGTCTCGCTGTAGCACAGCCTGCAGTCCCACATACTAGTTTCTGTATAATACAGAATACAAAAGTTTATAAATGAATATATTTTATTAAGTGAGCTTCTGAATTCGGACATGTCTTGAAACTCAGCATTAAATTGTATAGCTTTCTTACTGTCCTTTAAAACCTATGCACATATATTATGAATCTCACAATGAAAAATGCTTAGCATACCTGAAGCAGTCTATAACGATATCTTAATCATCTGTCACTAGTATATCTGTGTTAATGACAGACACATCTGGAAAGATGGAAGAAAAGCCTCTGGTTTTGTGTTGGGTTTTTTTTTATACTCCTCATGAGACACTGACATGGTCTATCAGTGATATTCAATGGAGAAATCACTCAATATTAAACAGCAATAATCTCTCTAGGTTTAAGTGTAGCAAGGAGTTTAGTTGAAAGGTTATAGATCTTTTATAAATTGAGCAACTAAGGCTTAAATAACATAATAAAGCTACATCAGAACTTAAACCTACAAGATTATTTTTAATTATTGATATTTTCCCATGACTATTGAATAGGCTTGAACAGCTATGTCATATGCATTGAACACCTGTTTAGGCACTTTGATGGGCTAAGGCTGATAACAAAATAGTACATTTTCCAGGAACTACTGGACGCAATTCAAAAAGTAAAGCTTCTAGTCTTTCCTTGTTTTAAAAAGCAAATTTCCTGAGGAATGGATAGTAAGAATGATATGTCTCATATACATGCCATATGCATTCATTAGGAGAATGAAAATTTTATAGCTGTGATCTTCATATGAAGTATTGAAAGAGAATATATACTGCCATCAGACTATGGTGTTTTGCAGTGCAAATTGTAAAGATACAAAGATACAAGGAGCTAAAGGCAAGAAGCGATTAATATTATCACCTACCATGTTCATTTGGAGCAAAGAACCAGACTGGGACTATGAAACAGTGATACTATGGAGAGTCCTTTTTTTAACGTGACCAAAAAAACCCAACACCCTGGGGCTTTTATTTTCCTTAGCAGTCTGATGGTTTTCTGCAGACAGTGTGTTACTACAGCTGTTCATCAGAATAATCATGGCAAGGATTAGTAACTTTGATTTGATTAGTAAACAAAATTCTCCTTTCTATTGCTTGTGCTGAGATGCAGTTCTTCTATGGAAATTGCCAGATTTATGCCTGTCTCTGCTGAAAGAGAAAGAGTTTGACAAAAAATACTTCATTTCTTTTGATTTTGTTGTCCCTTTGGTAATACAAAGGGAAAAGAGGTTAATGTTTAATCATTATCATTAGGACACAGGCATACACATTCAGTTGCTTGATGAGCTTAATGACTTTCATTTAAGAACTTAACTTAAGGAATGACTCCAAAACACTAAAAAGTTGTGAAAATTTTGGCCGGTAATACTGTGCTGACTGAACATAACTATATGTTTTTAGACAGTTGTATGAAATACATACTCCTGCAGGATGGTTGATCAAAATTCATAGTTTAAAGACTAGGTAAAAAATGCATACTGACTGTTCTCAGATAGCTGTGCTTCTCATGTCATTTTAGCTTCATTTTACTGATTGTGACTGAACTAACAGTTTTTTATAATCTTACCTATAGACCTAGTTACAGTGTGATAAAATGAATGCCCCATACCATCCACAAAGTGATTCTAACATAATCAATAGGATAAATTGATGTGCAGATAGTGCTTATGTTTGCACACTAGAATAACGGTATCCAAAATCACATTTAACCTATCTGTTTAACACAAACAGAAATGCTACCCACTTGCTTTTTTCTTTAATTCTTCATTGCCCTGAGGGAAAGCAAAGCAAATGGCAATTTACCATAATTTTAGTTGGAGGTCATTTACTCCTCTTTTCCCAAAGGAACTTCCCCATTATTGACATGTTTTTAAAAATGCCTAGCAAACAAATCTTTCCATGGATTTAAAAATACTGACAACTGTTATCAGTGCTAACAGTTGTCCTGGGTTGCAGAGCTAGGGATTTTAGTGCTTAGTGTGTGCTATCTGATTGTAGGATGTGGTTTTTTCCTGCAGTCGTAGAATAACTTTCTACTTGGTCATTCCTCTTTTCATGACCTACAGAGCTAATTTGAGTAGGTCTTTGAGGAAAATTAGTTGCATAGATCCCTAAAAAAACCTTTCATGTTTCTATGTTTTTTACCGCGTTGGAGTTTTTTTTTGGCTTTATTTCCAGAAGCTGTCAAAGAAGAGTCTTGTAGAGTAAAAAGAATATTAAAGACAGGTCAGCAATGTAATTATAATAAAATGCCAATGCATTTTAAAAATAGCACATACATATCAACAGTTTTTAATTATAATATACAAAAATCTGAAATATAAATTAAAAAGTAAAAACTCAAATACTCATAACTCTTGTTCTTAAAAATAATTAAATATTACAATTGCAAACCCTGCATACAATCTATTCATTGTTTCCCTACTTCCTAAAGTTGAATTCTTATTAAAAGTGATCCAGTCAAGAAAAGAAAGGAAGAAAGAATACATTTTCATTACTATCTATTTCAATCTATGAAAAATAAAGGTGTCCACAGAGATGGATTCTTTTCTGCACATTGACTAGAACATACACAGTCCAATAGTCAAATCAAGTTGCAACTCTACTTTTTATTTGCAATGGAACAAAACACGACAATAATTCAGAGAGGCTAATATAATGAAAAACCCATGTGAAAAGAATGTGAGTATTTTTATGTTTAATCTCCGTTTTATGTTCTGTGAGTAATTAATAAACATGGACATTTTGCTTGCTATTTTAGAAGACACAAAACAAGCTAATTATAAGAGCTTGGCAGGCCAATAGAGATACAAATAAAAAAAAAATTAAAGAAAACATGCCTCTAGAGCAGACAGTAGATTACCTACTTCCTTAATGAACCAAATACTAATCAAATAATTATGAGATCTCAAAGGAAATGATAAGAGGATAAAGGTCAACTTTGGACAATAGATGCATATATATGGAATATTAATTTACATACATTTCAAGAAATAAGACATTCACCAGTAACATTCTAATTGTCTAGAAATTATTATGTTTTTCTTAAAACACTTTCGGTGAGAGAAATTATATGTGTTTAATGTTAAAATATGTTAAGATATATGCAAGTTAACATCTAGACCTACTTTCTAACATCTAGGTGTGTTTTCCTACTGAACAGTTTAAAAGAAGCTGTGTTATTGGCTGTTTTCTCCGAAGAAATTTTATGAAGAAGAATATTTCTGTCATGTATATTCCTGGTGATGGAATATATCTCCAAATTTGATTCAAATGCACACTCCATTTTATTGCATACTTTCACTTCAGTACTAACATGGGAGAAAGTACAAGAATTCTAGAATAGATGAATAAACTTCCTAATATCCCTCCCCTCTTTACAGGTCCAAACAGAGTTTATATTAGTTTAAATGACAACCAGCCTTGAAAGGTGATGTGAAGTTTCTGTTTTGGGAGCTTTTAACTATATAACACTTATACCCTTAATTGTTACTGTTCTTACAAATGTCCAGTTTTCTTTGAGTCTAGTTAACTACTTGACTTAAAACCATGATGTGACAATATGTTCTACAGATACATTAAGAAATACTATCTTCTGACATTTTTGAATTCACAGTTCTTTGTTAAATTCTCATTAAACTTCTGAAGTGTTTACAGACAGGAAGATGGAATTCACTGCTCTGCCTTCTGTATATATTTTGTTACTATTATGAGTAAATTGTCAGGAAACCCAATGACAGATGCTTAGAACAAAAAAAACAGTCCCTGCTATCCCAGATTATAATCCCCCTGTAATCAAAAAGAATTATCTGATTTCTCCAGCTCCAAAGACACTTCAGACTTTTCTGCATTTCTTTATGTGTGATTTTTCCCCCTTTGATTTCCTCATCATTCTTTTCACTCTTCTCTGAACACCCTGAAATTTGCAATACCATTTCTGAAAAGAGATGATCAGGGCTAAATAACTGGTATTGTGTAAGAAGGCGTATCACTGGATTGTATAATCACATAACTGCATCCCATTCTGAATGAACATTTACAGTTTTGGTGTTGTCTTGGAGCTGTATTAAGGGTGTTCCAAAATATGCCATTTGAAGGGGAGCTATATGTAATGAATTGGCAGTCTTTGGTTCCTACCTTGGCACCACTTCCCTAATCCCTGAACTCAAGTTTTTAGGTCAGTGTGGCTGACCAGGTTTCTAGTAGAGTTCTGCAGACTCAATGGGACAAATATGCAGCTAGATTCAGCCCTTTGCACCCAGCACCCCTCTAATACTCACTGAAATTACTGTGTGGTGTGGGCTAAAAGAAGCCCATAAAAAAAGCAAACAAAAGCATGTACTGATGTCTCTAAAAAGTCACTTAAAGGTACAGTTCACTTCAGCAGAGCTGAAAGACTGGTTTATCTCTGTTACTTTTCCATCAGCAGTATTTTTTTCACTATTAAATGTAACAATATTTTCTAAAAGTGCTAAATGACAAGTATTGCATGTGTATTCCAGACACAGACAAGACTATAAATGTATTTCTAATTCTTACAGTCTCATAATATTTATAGTATGCATAAAACCCCACTGCTCTCACACATAGGAGGGGAAAAAAAAAAAAAAAAAAAAAAAAAAGAAAGAAAACAGTTACTCTTTCTTCTTACATATAAATTTAAAAAAATATATTTTAATATAT
>WTSP01012724.1:16416-65879 GCA_025331215.1 Actenoides lindsayi | reverse complement strand
AAGGAAGGAAGGAAGGAAGGAAGGAAGGAAGGAAGGAAGGAAGGAAGGAAGGAAGGAAGGAAGGAAGGAAGGAAGTCATCTTATTCCTTTCTCCCTTTCCTAACCTTTTCCTTCCTCTTCCATAAAAGAATCTAAGACTAGAAGGCATATACAGACTCTTTAAATTTTATCTCTTTTCCTAAACATGCTTCATAATTCCTACTACATATTTGTCAAGCTGCTGCTTGAAATTGTCCATGTCTCTTTTACTTCTGGGAAAATCAACCTGCTTGAAAATTTAGAAATCCTCTCATATTCGTCCTAATTTTACAGATTACCAATCTATTCCCTTTTGCTCTTGTACGAACATAAAGCAACAACATAAAGAGCTCTTGCCCTTCCCTCATATGTACAACCACTAGTGTATTTAGACAGAGCAGTCTTTTCTTCTCTCTGTTGTGTTTAGCTAGGCTAAATAAGTCAACTTCTTTGAAAATCTTTTAGGGTGGAGTTTCCATTCCCCAATTACCTTTGCAGTCAAAGACAGCTGTCACATTTGCTAGCCTGGAGATCTATTTGGGATTACCAAAGCATTCATATATTCCTCTTTTGCTGTTCTTTCTCATGGAGTCCACTTCACACTTCTAACCTCCATTAGACTCCTTTCCTCCCACTCTGATCCTCTTTTGCTGAGCAGGTCTACTGTGTATCACTGGCAAATTTTATGAGCATAAACCTAGGTTCTGTATCAAATCCAGCTCCAGTACTAATGTTCCTTTTGTCAATATACTTTTAACTAGTTCCTTTATTACATAATTATTTTTGTAAGACTACTCTTATTTTCCATTTTAACTAATTAATTCCTGTGTGTTATCACTGTCTTATTGGGTTATCAAAAACCATATGGATTAGATTATCCACATTTGTCTCATCTAAGGTAGACATGACTCATGTTTGGTATACTGGTTAAATTGCATGCTATCTCATTTTCTCTTGAACTCTTTAAAATCTTCTTTTTCCTCAGATATGGTAAGTTTTGTTTCTGTACACATAGTCCATAGTCCCATAAGGCTAGGCTTTTCCTCCCATGCTGTGCATCAGTCTCCTCCTGGAAAACACAGACCACAAAATTCATCTTAAGATTTGCTTTTTATCTCAGCTCAATCCTTCTGCGAAACAGACTTTTTTTTTCCAGTTTTTTTTTTGGTTTGTTGTTTGTTTTTGTTGTTTGTTTATAATTTTATTTCAGAATCTGACTGGATTTTTCCAGGCCCACCTACAGCTGTTCTACCACTTTCAGGTCCTCTTTATCCACTATCACTAATGAAATAGCAATGGGGTGGGAGGTTCCTTTGAGAGCCTGCTCTGGCTCATTCCTTTTGAGATAGATTAGATATTTCTTGAGCCTGAGTAGTGCTTCAGTTGCTCTTCATTACATGCCTTCAGAGTTGAGCATTGTTTCTGTTTGGGGAAGAGCCAGCCGTGAGATCTCAGAGTCTTCTGACAAGTGCACATTACAATCATTTTGAAGGCCATAGAATGTGGAGTTAAACTCTTAGAGCAATCTTACCCCAAACACAATGATGTCACTGCTGTCATAGCTCAGCAGCCTCTATCATTTACCTTCAGTCTGAATATCTTAATCGTCTGAAAAACATTGTGATGCAAGAAACTGCCAGCAACAAGAACAGTGCAAAGGGTTTTGGACACCCTTGGCTGTTTGAGAAGATGTGATGCAAACAGATGTTGAGAAAAAGGCACCTGAAAAAGCAATGTGATTTCTCTGTCAAATGGGGAGAGTGATAAATATGACATGCAGGGGCTGGAAAGGATTAAATATTTGGAGCAACTCAGTGTATATGTTACCTTATCTACTAATTAAAACCATGGTTTTGATGAAAGTTACAAGCTCAGGGGAGGTCAAGGATTGTGTCCGTGGAGGAAGGAATCAGAAAATCGAAAGTGGGAAAGCTTGTATCCTTGTAACTAACTGGTTGATTTAGAGAAGGAGAAAACAGAAGAATAGCAACTGTCTCTGCAAGAAAACATGTAAATGGAGATGCTAAAGCAATGTAAAAACAAGCAAGATCTAAAACCACAAAAGAAGCTTACAAAATCAAATCAATAACACAGAAGGTTTTTTTTCTAAATAGCACCTTATCAAGAAATAATTGGTAGTGGTTGTTATTTAGAACAGTTGCTTTTACAGCAATATGAATAAATATTGAGAGTAAGAAAACATTATATAGCTCTGAAAGTAATAAATTTTAATATTTATTGAAGACCTTCCACTGACAGATTTTCAAATCAGTTTACAAGTAATTAACCAAGTCTCAAAATATCCTGAACAAATAGAAAAATCATTACTATTTCACAGATAAGCGGGCAAAGAAAAAACACGTAACTAAGTCAATTAGACAACTTTTTATACAAGGCAGAAGTTATTTTTTCCTGATCTTTAATGTAATTTCCCCTAACTAAAAAAAAAAAAAAGAAATAAAAAAAAAAAAAAGAAATATTTCCATTTCTTGAAACAGCAGCACTGCATACCTGCTATAGTTTGTTGAGTCTGGAAGTTATTCAGGAGTTTTAAGCAGCTTAATGACACGAGCACCAAAACTTTTTATTTTTTTTACTTTTTTAAATGGTTGGAAGAAATGCCTGATACCATCTTGCTCACATGGCAATGGTACCAGAAGATATGTGTTATGCTTGAAAAACTGTTATTTCCAGTCTACTCAGCCCGTTAAGTAATTGCTGAAGAAAAAAGCATGACAGAGATTCTACCTACCATATAAAGTCAAGAGTGCCAAGGGACTTATTTGTATTATAAGTGTCTTCCAGCATGGCCAAAGATACCGTGCATCAGGAAACGGCTGAAGAGGTGACAGCCTGAGACTAGAGCCCACTGTGCCCTGTAACCCAGTGCTTCTTTCATTGCTCTTGTGTCTCCTGCAAACAACCCCCAAGATATACAAACTTCTGCATAACATCAGAAGCACAGATGGTCTACTGTGTGGGGCAGGGGCTGCCTCTTTTTACTGTAGATATGGGCAGACAATCATTTGACGTGCATCACCAGCAGCAGGAACCTATTTTATCTGCCAGTTCCAGTGAAGGAGGACCCAAGCATGAGGTCAGATGCTGCAGCTCTGTAGCTAAGAGGCCACTTGTTTACATGTCAACAAGCTATTTGCTTGTGCTTTTCAGGGCCATACATATTTGTACACTGTACAAAGCATGCAGTGGGAGTTCAGTCATCTTCTGAAAAGATCCAGAGGACTATGCATAATGAAACACCCTGTCATATAGGTAGCACACATCAGGGTTTTCCTCAAAATATTCTAAGTCTACCCTAAAAGGAAGAGGGGGAACCCTGTGTCCACTGACCCACTACCAGCTGCCTACAGATGTGACATGCCCCTGGAGTCCACATTATAGAAAAACTACTTTCATCTACACACAGCAGCACTCTTCCAGGATCCCAGAGGGCTGGGATGTTTTTAGGTGACATTTTTAAAGGTCTACCTTGCACCAATACTGGGTGCCAAAGGAGTACTTGGGAGAACAGACTTCTCATTGCAACTCTGATTCTGGTGTAGTGTTTGACCCTGGGAAGCCACCTCAGCTATCCTAACAGGCATCCTTTCACCAGCTGTCTAGATTGCAAGTTCTTTGGGGTAGAAAAAAAGAGACTGAGTTTCTACACCTCCGAAACAAGTCAGGTTCAAATCTCAGATGAGGCTTCAAGACACAAATAATATAGTGATAATCACTGGTTATTGTTGCTATCAAAATTATTTTTTATATGGCTGATAGGGAGAGAGTTGTGGGTTTTTGAAGCTACAGATGGGAAAGATACCTTTTATTTTATATCCTGCTCTGTTATTATCAGATGTTTGCTAGACTGTCTTGCTTCAGTCAGTTCCTATGTATGTTTTTTACTGAGGCAGTTAAAGGTCTTCAAGTGTATATCAGAAAAAAAAAAAAAAAAAAAAAAAAAGTTATTAAGCCAAATTCTTGAACAGCAAGTCAGCAATAAAATTAGTAGATGTATTGCAAAAATATTCACCCAGGAACAGGTCATTAAAATGGCTTGAAATTCTTTCCATTTTAAGTAATTACAGATTAGTGAAAAAATAAATAGTTCTTTCAGTATCTTTTGTTTTCCTAAAAGATCCCTGCATTTTTCTAATGAAAGGCTGTTAAACTTTAACAGCCTGAATGTAAGTAGGTTGGAATTTGATTAATGATAATTTATTTCTTGTTTTAAAATTAATGACATTTTGGAGCATATTGTCATTGTTTGACACACCCTGATTCATGCAAAACTTTGGACCTCTCATTCCTAAAAGGTCAGCTTAAAGGAGTCCTCCTTAAAAGAACAGCCATTGTAACAACTTTTCTGGTTGTAGTGTTGGACTGAAGCTCTATGCTATGGGAACAAAATCACTGTGGGAAACCTCTATGGAAAACCTTTCTGACTAACTGCTAGGTTGTGACGCAAAGAACAGCTATAAGAAAAGGCATCTGAAGAGAAGATAATGGAAAGTAATATTGGAGGAGGACAGCCTGTGATATAAAAACCTATAATAAAGTTAAAGGCTATGCTGCTGATGAAGCAATGTAGCTGGGAGAATGCCCAGTATGAGAAACTTACAACCTACAGCTAATGATTACAAACTTATGATTCATTTCTTCTTTGAACTCTTATAAATTTGTGTTCTATTGTTCCCCTGTAAGAATCCTTGAAATTAAAGGTTACATACAGTATTTTAATAATAAACACAATTACAATAATTCAAAGCATAGTGCTCAAAATGTCATCTCTGCCCCTCAAATAAAGTGATTTCTCTGTGACTTGCAAGAATATATGTTTACTCAAATGAGGCCTGATCTCTTATAGGAAAAGTAGCCCATGAAATCAACAAAAATATATGAGATTCTCAGGATCTTCATCTTCTGATGCTTAGGATTATCACCTCTATACTGTGATGACATTAGAAGAAATGACTAAATGCTTTCTTATTTTTTCAAACTCACAGTCCTTCAGTCTGTGACATGTTGCATCAAACCTACTACCTGTCCATGTAACCAGGATCTCACCCCATCACACAGCAACTGGTAAAGGAGCAAGACATGTCTGATTATGTGCCTAAAATGCCCAGGTACAATTATCTTAATAAGAACTGGCTTTGATGAGCAAGTTAAGCTGTGATACAGAACTAATTATTCTAAAGTGCCAACTAATTCAGAGCACAGGTGGAGCAAAGGGAAGCAATAGGTGTTTTCTGATCCCTCTGCCAGAAGCCCCTTCAGAGATCTGTTCAGTTATTTCAGCTCATATTCAACCCCAGAGCCCCATACCAAAGCAATCTTTAGTTCAGTAGCATGGTGTTTTCTTCATATGCCAACAGACTGGAAGTGTGATCAAAAACATGTCTACTATGTCCTCAGTCTGTGTGTTCAGTTTGCATCCTTGCTTTATGTTGTCATCTCTCTTGCTCTAAGGACATCATGTGCCCTATAGTGACATTGCTGACTTCAGCCTGATTTCTGGTGCATCTAAGAACCCAATAGATAAAGCTAATTAATAATCAAGACTTTTTATTTAGGACTACTAGTCAGGGTTGATCTTGAAGTCCTTCTTGAACTCAAAAAATAGGCGAACATAAATGCTGGTCAATGCTCAGCAGCTCTGTGGATGTGCATCCTAAAGATGCAGCCTTCAATCAGAGGTGTTCATTAGTTACCAGGCTCACAAGATCTGACAGGAAGCAACTGTACACCCTTCCACATTGAGTAAGGCACAGTGGGCATGTGGTTGGACTAGCATTGTCTGTACTGCTTTAAAGGCTTGCCATTTTCAGAGAACCAAACACCACCAGTATTCCCATTGACTCTCTAAAAACAGGGGTTTTGATCCATCCATCCATCCATCCATCCATCCATCCATCCATCCATCCATCCCTCACATTTCCACAGTCACTTTTCTACCAAGTTTATTATTCCTGTTCTGGTTCATCCTCCCCAGCTGCACTTCAAATGAAATAAGCAGGTTACTCAAATAAATGAATTTTGCAGAAAACATCTTTGTGTGGTAGAGCAGAAAAGTCCCTCCTGCTGTCCTGGCATAAGGGCAACACCTGGATGTCCCTCTGCCAGTTATCATGGCAAACAAATCCTTGGCTGCATTGATGTGACGTTAAGTGAGGAATCTCTGACCATCACTTGCCCAAGTGTGTATAGAGAATGCAAGGTGCCTGCTCGTCCATTCATCCTTGGCCAAGAGCTTTCTCCACTTCAGAACAATCCTGCAGTGGAATTTGTGCATGTGTCAGTTTTAAAAAAGGACAGACCCCATTATAAATCCTCATGCACTAACCAGTTCAAAGTATATGAGAAGACCAGGAATAGGTCTACTAGATTTGATGTAGACCCATCTTTTGGGTCCCATCAAGGCAACTGAGCAGCATCCTCAGTGCTGTTCTACTGAAGTTCCTTAATTTACCTTGAAGACTTTTTTCTGCACTTCCCAAAATATTTCCAGACAAAAAGCCAGCACACTGAATTTTCCTAAAAAAGCTCAAGATCTAGACCTAACTGTATTAAGTACATGCATATTAACATACAGCATACATACATTTATATGTGTGCATGTATATAGGTATACATTCCTTTATTGTCACTCATCTATCTTCTTCCCCCATGAAATGGGGTGAGTTTTGATGCCACATCATACGCATTTATCTACCAGGTCTCTATTTTTATTTGAATAAGCCCATAATCCGACACAAGACGTTGTGGACTGATGGGTTCTGTATTGCATCACTGCCTGACTAAAAGAAAAAGGGTTGTGTAAGCCTTTCTTAAAATTCCTTTTCTTTTTATGGTTGTTTTAGGTATAATATTTCATGCAGTATGTCTGACAAAATCATCTCAAGGTCTCTGACACCACCAAGCCCCATGGAGACATGATTAAGCAAGAAATAACGTAGTCCTCAGGAGCAGTCTCCATTCATTACTCCGGCCTTGACACTTCTCTTTTAGCCTCTCCATTTCAGTTTGACAGTGTCTCCCCAGTGTTAATACCAGGAGTTACAAAGCACTTGGAGGAGTTGGGAAACCTATGATTTTGATAAGGAGATTGTGAGATTTGAGAATTTGTTGTAAAAAATATTTGTTAGTGACCATACTGTCCTAAACCTGCCGTTTCCATGCATACAGTCTCCATCAGACCCATCTGAGAGGAATGGGTCTCCATTCAGATCCAAGAGTTTATTTTTTATGGCACTTCTTTTGTTCTGCACTTCTGAGTACAGCACTGAGGGAGCAAAGGTGACTGTTCTGGGATGTCTTTCTTGGACTAAATAAATTCTTTTCTTCTCTATTTAAGATTAATTAAGAAATGCTGCAGGGAAAAAAGGTCAGACCTACTCTGAGATTTTTTTATTCTGTCCCAAAATTATTTAATATACACTAAACCTGAAAGAGCTGTAATTAGATATGAGAAAAGCCTGATGAGGTTCTTTCTGCATAGTTCCAAGCACACTGGCATTCCTCCAGAAGTTAAATATATAAATAAATCTTCTTCTTTTCACCAAATTTCTTCTGCTCATCATAGTTCTCTTTATTTCTCGCCAAGGCCTGACCCACCAGGATTTTCCCCATTTAGTAGCCTGTGCCCTGAATAGGCCCATACAAAAATGAAGGGAGAGATTGCTTTTTCTCCACCACAAAGCTGCTAGAGAGTCCAGCCTAGCACTGCACTTTAAGAAGCTCTATGTTGGGTTTCTCCAGTGTAGGTATGCCAACTAAAAATTATTCCCCTTGCCCTAGCAGGTTAATTGAAAACAAGTGTGCCACATACCCAGGCTCGCCATACTGCCAGTGAGCAGAGTGAGTCTCAGGGAGTGCAAACAGCCAAGAGTTTGGTGCATTTGCTGCTTTTGAAAATGTTGTCTTTAGCAAAGGAGTCACTGGTCAAATACATAACCTTAGGCTGTGGTCTGATTTCCCTTATTTCATGCTCACATTACTAGAAAAAACTATTCAGTCCATCTAAAAACCTGGCTAACTTGTCTGTCTCAGGCATTTCCTCCTTCTACTTCCCTTCTTTGATTTCTGTGTACTCTAATGAAGGTAATTCTTTAAGCAAAGTGGTACATCTTTATTCCACTTTCTCTTTGACATCATAATTTACTTTGTTGAGTAGGAGCCCTGTAAAAGGATTTACATGCTAAGCTGAAACCATGTAAATCCTCCTATCTGTACGGTATTTTTAACACTAGATACTTTTTTTCTGATATCATAGTTATTGTTTGACTGGATCTGCCTCAGACCCTCAAAAAATGTTGGCTTGCTCAGAGGAAAAATACATTAGCTTCGGCTTTTACCCAAAATGACTTCAGATTTTCTTTTTTATTTTCTTTTTTCTTTTTTTTTGGCAAGAATTAGGCAAAAGAAAACTCACACACAACCGAGCATGTGGAATAAGAGACTCAAAACAAGCTTCTTCAGTCACAGGCTTCCCAAAACCAACAACCTTCATATGTGGGAGACTAGCTCTCAAGCGGATGTCAGTGTTGGTGACTTACATTTCAGCTTGTCTTTCCAGAACAAAGATCTTTATTTCTGTTGTTTTGTAATAAAGTGAAAACCACGAGGGATAAAAGTGATGGGCAATATGTTTCTTGTGCATGTGAGCATGCCCCTGGAAAAATACTAAGCTAAGAAGGGAAATAATGTAAATGGCAGAAAGAAAGCCTCCCCTGTTTTGTACTTCTTGAGTGTGTCTGGTTTGCATCTGTTACCACATTTTTCGCTGAAGAACTTTTAGTTCTGTTTTACATATGAATGACTGTTTATGATTGGCAGTTTGAAAATGTGTCTTCACTCTGATTAACTCCGCTTTTTTGTCTGTACTTAGCCCTTTTTAAGACTGTATTTCTTGAGCCCTGTCAAAAGATGAGCAAAACCAACACATGGAACAATTTATTGGAATGCCAGGCAGGTTTGACAGGTGCAGGAGAAATGGCTTGGTTTCACAAATTGAAACAGCTGCAGTTTTATAGGTGATGAAATTGCAATGGGATGGGATTTCACATTTGTTAGTTCATCTTGTGTTTGCTGTTTTGTTTTTGAAATATTGAGTCATTTCCCACTCTCCAAGGAAAATTTTTAAGACCTATTCCTCAAGTGCATGAGGCATCTAGCCTTCACAGAGTGAGGGGAAGCTTGGTAAAAATTCAAACAAATTTTGGAGTAGACTGAAATGTAACTAGAATATAATAGTTTTCTCCTCATGGGACTATAAGTCAATGTTTCTTTCAGCTTTGGCAGTAGGAAATGTTATAAACATTAGGTCCACCTTTCAGACAGATTGAGTTAGATTTCATTACTTATCTTAAAAGAATATCATACACAGAAAATTTTGCATCATTAACCAGTATGTTAACCTCATAAGAGTCTCTTATATTAAGATGTTTTATTTTCACTTTATGCAATCGCTACAGGAAGATGTATGTTTTATTTTCAAATTATTCAGGACTATATCTTTTCCTATAGATACAAGGCATGTGGTGCGACTCCCCATAAGTTCATTTCTATCATCCTTTCTGGAAAAAATTAAGGTGTAAAATCAGTGAAAGATCTTAAAAGAATTGGTCACATTAATTTGACAAAACACTTGAATTATAAAACCTCCTCCTAATTTAAATCACCACAGAAGATGGTGGTTAAGACCTAAGTTCTTGTGTGGCTCAGGATAAAACAATGTTTTAAACCTGATTGAAATGTATCAGTGTCTCACACACTGTTATGACCAGCATCTTAGATAGGATGCCATTTAAAAATGACTAATTTTGAGTGATTGGGACTTTCTGCTTCTCCTCAAGCAATTGAACAGCAAAGGCAAATTGACCACTAGAAAAAGCTAGGAAGATAAATGACAGATATTTTCCTGGAGGACGTGACTTTGAGCAAACATGTCTCCTTTGACTCAGGAACAGAAGAACAAAGGCATTTCCCTTGTCTGTGTTATCCAGTGGTCTGATGGATGAGAGGACCACCCCAGACGTCCTGAGTGCTCAAGCAGCGCTCCTGACTGGGGCTCTGCTAGCCTTTCCCATGGCACTGCCATGCCACACTGCAAGTGAGCCCGCATGGGCTGCCAAAGTCCCTGTTGCTAGGTCCCCTCCCAGCCTTGCTTTGGAAAGGTTCTGACCTGTGAAAAACCACCCTCATCTCTTATCTGGAGCGGCTCCAGGAATATTGCAGCTTGCTGAGATATATGGTCTGTCTCACAGCTCTGTGAATGTTTTGGCATGTCTATCCTGCAGGGTCAGAACGACTGGGCATCCTAAATCAGCTCATCTAACAGCCCTGGCTGCCTGAAAGATCAGTAAAAAATTAGGATGGTCTGCAATATTAAATAACAAATTACAAGGGTCACCTTCTTCTGAATCAGGCTCAAATTAGGAATAGGAAAGTTATTAATTTCAGGGCACATGAAGTGTGCTTCACTGCTCTGGACAGTACAAAGCTTTTGGCAGAACAGCTAAGGATGGCTGCTGAAAGGGACTTGGTGTCGTATCCAGTCATCCATTGTGTTCTGCCACTGCAGCCATTATTCTTCTACTGCAGTTAAGCTTTATAACACTGTGATATTTCAGCCTGAGCTACCGAAGGATGCAAAATAATTATTGCATCAGAAAACTGGAAGAAGAAAAAAGTACAGTGAGATATATTTATTTTGCTTGGTTTTTTTTCATTTAGTTACCGTTGCAGCCCATCTACATGCATTCCTTGGCTCCTGTGTCTGTCTCAGATGCTCAGAGTACCCTGCAGACTGCTTTGAGGCTTTGACTAATAGATGTGGGATGCAGTGTTTATCAGAGCAGGAGTTAAAATAAACATTGCCTAGGTTTACTGACAATTAGTTTTGCTCACATAAAACAGAGAATAGAGAAGAGAAGGTATAAGTGAGCAGCCTCGGACAATTTGGATAGGATTTGGGGTTGTATTGTTCATGTTTTTATTTGATCTAGATTAAAAGCATTTTTAACTTGGTAGCCTGGAAAGATTAGACATGCACATACACAATAAACCCCATTTTGTTTTGTTTTGTTTTCCTCTTTGACATAATACACAGAGAGAGGGTGTTTATACATCAGCATGGACAATGGATCTATTGTCTCATCTCCTGTAGAAACAAGTGCCATCAGTGCTTACAATTGATCCAAGAGCTCTTACCTGACTCCAGCACATCAGTTATTTATTTATTCACAGAGAAAAGAAACCCATGAGATTAACAATTGTTATCAAGGACAACATAGGAGGAAAGAGGAGAGGAAAACCCTAAGTGGTGTCTGTTCAGTTGTTTAGATTTTTTATGCCACATTTCAAACAAATCAGCCAGTCAATAGGAGTAACAAAGCTAATTTAGCTATCAATGTGAGATGAGGGTTTTACAGACTTTCTTCTGCACCACTGCAGTTGGCAAGAGCTTTGCTATTGTCTGGAACAGGAAAACTGGCCAGGCAGTTGTCTGTGCTCATTAACACTCATTACTGGCATTACTGGTGTGCCTAAGTTTTCTGCTGCTCTTTGTGCCTTGACTTATCTGGATGCAACTTGTACAGCTGGAATACTTAAAGCTGTACTTAGAGGATCCCAAATTCCTTAAGTCATTTTGGTACCTATCATCTTTTGGGATTGGTGTTCAAGTGCAATCCCATGCTGACATTTTTTTTTAAAGAATCTCGCCTTTGCTGTGTCCTGGAGACTTGTCATTCACACTTAAGATCATAAAAATCTGCCTTATTTACTGCAAGTGTTAACACTGCAACTGAGGATAACAACAAATATAGAAACATTTATTATGCTTCCTCTTAGATACATCCGGTTTCTGCCAGATGCTGTTACGGCAAGTGAAATACTTTGATGAAGGAAAATGGATGGGGGTGTGTGTGTGTGTGTGTGTGTGTAAATAGCAATAATGTACTGATTAAAAATCATGACAAAAGCCCTGAGATGCTCACCACAACATGATGAACTTGAGCAGAGATGTGGCACAAAATGGGTCAAATTCTGAGCATGATTCGGGAGTGTATGTGGGTCTGGGGGACACACAAATGTTTCCTAGCCCTCAGACTTGGGTACGTGTCCTCCTCCCTGTGCCCTGGTTTCTATAGAATGAAATCTGAAGACATGAGCTGAAGGGGAACTATGCATTGAGCTTGACATAATGATGGACATTTACACCAGACTAGTTTGCCCAATGGATGTACAGCATAAATCCATGTAGCTGGAGGCAGATGGAGATCACAGAAGATTATTACACATACCAAATAAAGATAAAAAATGGAACTAGGACAGGTCAATCCTCTAATCCAGCCCTTATGGTTCCAGTAATTGCTGGGATGCTAGGAAGATCATGCAAGGCATCAAGTTAAGACCATCACATATACCTTCATACACTCTTCTTTGTGATATTTACTGGAGTCACACCTAAAGGGAGACACAAAGGTGGATGCTCTCCACAAAGTTTTATTAAAAATTTTATGATGAAACAGCAAATGAAGAGAAGGGTGAAGGTAGAAACTGAACCCCAGAGAACTGGCACAGATTTCCCTATGGCTTGCAGGAGTCCCATCACAGCAAGAATTACATTCCCCTGTCTTGCAGTACCTGGTGCCTGTGACCAGTGTGCTGGGACTCCTATAAAGAACAGCATCATTCCCTGCATCCCTTCACTCCAAGCTGTGGCCAATTTGTCCTTCCCCAGGTGTCCCTTCCATGCAGGCAACCTTTCTCCTTGAACACTTGTAGAGCTGAACTCTCCATGAATCCAGTCCATGTTCATTCAGGACTGGGTGGAAGCAATGTAATCTGTTATTTGACCTCAGCCTGCTTTTTAACAAGCAGCTTCTCAGCCTGCAGAGAAACTGGAAAATGATGACTGTGCAGTTAGTTGCCCTTCATTTTTCTTTTTAAAATAAAATGTGATTATTAATCAACAAAATGATGTGTCTCAGGGCTCTGGAGGGGAAAGAAATAGCTTGAGGTGATTCGACAAGTGGATTTTTTTGATGTCCTCCATTTCCCATGGGAAACAACAAATTAAACATTGAAGCCATCTAGAAAAAGTAGTGATATATCTCAGTCCAGGAATTAATCAGCCTGCCTCTCATTTACTGCTTTCCATTTAAGTAGGTGACTGTATACAGTTTGAACAATGGAGCTTTTCATTCCATAATCTCCTTAATTGTAATTTAAATAGGTTTCCTGACAGTTGCCCTCAAGGCTGCAGTGGAGATGATTCCCAGAGCTCTGTGTCCACCTAGGGTTTACATAATAGATGATAATTCAAATTGTGGTCCGAGGTGCAATTAGATAACACCAGGAAAAGGAAAGAAGGGATCGGATGAACTGCAATCAGAGAAAGAGAAAAGTACATTTGATATCACTGAGAGGCAGAAATAAAACACATGTACACGCACTGACCTAGATCACAGTAAAGGCATTTGATACTGTCTGTTAGAGAAACAAATATCCAGAGACATTGCAACATGTAAAGTAAATAGGAGCTGATAGAGAGCCATAAAACCCTGTGAACTGATGGAAACGGGAACATTCATGAAGAACAGAGATTTATGTGCAGAAGAGTTCAAGTGCACAGAGTGGTTTATTCCAATCCCCCACATAAATAGGAAAAAAACAACCCATGTGAAGTTTCAGAGGAAGAAAATGCTGCCATACAGAGCATATGGCTGTACAGGCTATCTGCTTAAATTCAGTACTGTTGTGATGATGGATGTGATGTTTAAGTGAGAACTGGCTGATAATACTGGACCTCCAAGTAGATTTTCACAGTTTCCCTCAAACCATTCCAGCATTCAGTTTACCCTTAGTCCTCAGCAAATGTTTGAAATTTTGAGGTATCTATCAGCCTACCATATCAGTCTACAAACTTATGCCCTCCTTCTTTCACATTAATATTTACTGCTCCAGAAAATACATCTTTACACTATATTGCTAAATCCTACTAAATTCAGTAGTCTGCACCAAGCATGGGGACTTAGGGCAGTAAAGTGACTCTCACATCCACAAAGGCCCTTATCCCTTTGGCAAGGGGACCCAAAGGGCAGGACATGATGTCCCTGAATAAGGTGCCTTTTCATTTCCAGTGTATTCAGCACCCTTGATAATCAAGCCTTCAGCTGGGAAGCCAGCAAACAAGCTTGTTGGTGTCCTGAGAAGCATCAGGCTTTCCAGAGTCTCCAAAACCAAGGAGGACAGCCCAAGATGGCCACTGGCGCCATAGGCACATGACTCCCTGCAGCAAAAGCCACATCCACATTGATAGCGGCCTCAGAGAACAGGCTAGTGTTTCTCTCATGGAAAATATTGCTCACAATTACAGTAATGGAGACTGTCTTATGACTATCTGATTAAAGTACAAAATGTGCTGACTCCGCAGATGCCATTCATAACTGCGCCATATGAAATTAAACGTTGTATCTGTTTGCTATTACATAAGAGGGAAAGCCAGGAATGGAAAAAAAAAAAAACAACCTGGAACTTGGCAAATCTCATTTAATCACATCTGGAAATTTTCTAGTCTGAGTGATTATCACTGTTGGATATCATGTTTTTAGAAAGTAAAGCAAACAAAGAAACTAGAGCAAACAAGAGTCAGAAAATAGAACCTTTAAAAAAAAATCATTCGCCTTTCAGCAATACTATAGGTCATGCTTGGGGCTGTTCTCTAAAAACAGTCTCATTTCAAATTGGTTTAGGATTAGCGACAGATGGCTACATACTAGAAGGGTGTACAACACTCCTCTGAACTCACTTTTCTTGAAAGAATGGGGAAATTTGTCACCAGTCTTTTTGTAGTCATTGCAAGAAATGCAAGAAATACCCATCAGCTTTGGCTATCTGAAAAGGTCATTTGGTGGCCCACCAAGTCCTAAAATATAAAAGGGTGGAGAGGTATACTTAGGTTTATTCCCAGCCATGAAGATCTGTGAGTCTGAAGTTGACCTCATTTGTTCCAAATAACTTGTTTTATCTCCAGGCTAAAAAAAATCCAAACCACCATTTGACTTGAAAATGTGAAACTTTTCATTTTGAAAAGTTGAAATGAGTTATTTTAATATCTTCAGACTGTCTTTTCATAAATTATTCACATTATTAGATATCTTAAAGTTGGTCACATTTCACAGATAGTTTGGGAAACTGTTTCTTGCTTTGAATTTTTTTCTGTGCAAATGAGGCACGTGTTCCCTGAAACATTTTGAATCAACTTCTAATAGCAGTAAGGGGATATTTGACAAATCTCAAGTCTACCTGCATTGATGGGTTCAGATGATGTCTTAATCAGCCTTAGAAAGAAGCAGGAGACACTGTCCCTGAGTATGATGAAATGCTGATGTGCAGCTACTGTACTACAGCTGATTGTCAACTGCTCAGTTCATACCACCAGAAAAGTAGAATCATGTCCATCTACACAGGCCTATAATATCATAACTTCAAAGAATTAGTGTGAGAACAGTGAATCTTATAAATGTAGTTATAGCTCAGCCGGAAACTGCTGGGCACTCCACAACAGGCATGTAGTAGAAGCACTTTCTAGCAGATATAAGCTGTTGACTGGAAAAAAGCATAAAGAAACTGAAGTCATGATGGGGCAAGACGAACTGGGAGCTCTTTCTGTTCTGCTCAGTCCTATTCAGATTATTTCAGACACCCTTAAAAAGTCAGATGCTTATACACTGTAATGGTGGGTGAAGTTGTCTGAGGAGTTTAAAGAGCCTTGCTTTGGAAATGAAAGTATAGAAATCTCCAGAAGGTGTTCAGAACAGAATTGCTTCCTGCAGTTAAAGGCAGGCTGTAGTTTATTTACTAGTAGATGGATATAATGGTAAGAATAAAAAAAATAATGTACTTGAATAATCAAATACTCCTTACATGGCCATGAAGAATGATGCACTGTGGTATTTGAGCATCATACAATGCCCTAAATAAAAAACTACAGTCTTAACTCGTTAATCTGTCTTTGTCAGTCAGGGAAGAAATGGTGAAAAATTTGTTCAAAATTGTTGGGGTTTTTTTGTGCAATTCACT
Organism: Actenoides lindsayi; assembly: GCA_025331215.1. Classification (NCBI taxonomy): domain Eukaryota; kingdom Metazoa; phylum Chordata; class Aves; order Coraciiformes; family Alcedinidae; genus Actenoides; species Actenoides lindsayi. Next base: position 49,769 of record WTSP01012724.1, on the reverse strand, counting down.
GTGGGAGTTTTTTAGTGGAAGTGAATTCAAAAGAAATGAAGATTTTCTCTTTGAAATCTTTAGTGACATTTAAGATAGCCCAATTCAAACTGAGTTATCAGTTTGCCTGATCTAAGGCACTTGTCCAGTGTAAATGTAAATATTGAATATGCAAAAATCTTTGAAGTCTATTAAGGATAAGGCTAGACAAAAACTTATAGTGTAGACTTACAATTCAATGACTAATATATACAAATAATGTTTCAATTAACTTAACTGAGTCACTCTGTAAAGTAATACATAAACTACAAATGTCAATAGAAACCTGAGACCTGCATAGCTAAGCCCAGGGAAGTTGTTTTTCTTCAGAAGTCTGTTCTTGGCCTTGCTGCTATGAAGGTGCTGCCAATTCATACTTCCATTTTCAATGTTTTTGGATAGGCATATGTGTTGAAAGGCAGTGGTGAATAATGCCATTTTTGACTCAAAGTATTGGGAACAATTACCACACTCTTCTGTACATGCTACTCTGTGTTATCTATGAATTTGAAAAGGTGGATGTAGGGTTTGTCCGCAGAGGGATACTGAGGGACACCAGTCTGAATTAGCTCAAGATGTGAAATTAGAGGAGATTAGTTAGATTAATTTCCTGGTGGAACTTTCCACTTCAGAATAAAACCTGTAATTTTAACTTAGACAAATGAAGCAAATAGCAACAGAATGAATTAAGTCCATCTTAATTCTGAACCAAGCTGTCCACACAAGGTTTGACTGTCTATTTACCTAACTTGTGCTTGGGCCAGCAGACATTAATACATCCATGTAGGCAAGTTCTAAAAATAACAAACACGTCAGTTCTTGATGTAGCACGCTGGCACCCACTGGAGTGGCAGCCCCTGCTCAGCTCCCCTCGAGATGCTGCCAGGCAGGTCCAGGCATGCAGAGAGGCAGTGCAGAACCCTGACTTGGCACCTCAGTCAGAAGCAAAGACTTCAGAAAGAAGAAAAACAATTTCCCTGGGCTTAGCTATGCAGGGTTCAGGTTTTTATTGACGTTTGTAGATTATATATTACTTTTCAGAGTGACTCAGTTAAGTTTATTGACATATTATGTGCATTTTGCTGAGTCAGCATGTCATCCTGGACTGGGCACACATGACTGGATGTATATGAAGCTGAATTGTACCTGATCCGATGAAGGAAAACTAGAACAGTTTTAAACTTTTTCTCTGCCAGCGCATTGAACTGTGGGTGTGCTAACTTATTTGAACCGGTTCAAACAATTTGAAAACCAAAAAATTCTTCTGGTCAATTCAATCTCAAAGTTGGATGCTGCTTAAATTTTCCCATATTAGTTTATCCAAAACCCTGTTGCATTAAACAGAACAATGATATGACAGTGTTCACAGTCATACTTCTTTTTCCTCTCTCCATACAGGCCATAATGTATAAATAATATGGACCTATCATGTGAAAATATCAGTGGAATCTAACATTTTTAAGCAGCAAAAAGTCATTCAAATAAAAAGCTGTGTACCTGAGTTAAAACTAGAAGTCAGCCTGGAATAAACACTAGTAACAAAAATCGTTAAAAACCCTGATCTCAGGGATCACTTGCAGATTCTGGAGCCAGAAGATGCCACCTACACTCAGGTGCATGCAGCTTCATAAAATACACACCCTGTTACTTTCTCACGTCATTACCATTCACACAAATTAAAGCACTGGTGGGCATTTTTTATGATCATTATGCGACTGAATATATATTTCATTGCCATTAAAAGGAACAGCTACAAAATCATTTGATACAGACAGAGTTTGCTGTGTCAGGAGTACCTGTTTTGAAGGCTAGAGATCTATAAATGGGAACATAATACAGTGAAACAACAGATGAAGCTACAATAGAAATTGATTAACTATGTCACTACAAATGCCCTGAATTTGAAATCATAAAACCAAACATCATTGGGTCCTAATGAAACCTAAATCCCAGATTTGCATTTGAATTCCTGCCTGAGCTGATGCTGTATGCAATCAAGCAGTCTCAAGTGAAAGATGGGTACATGTCCCTTGAATTTTTAAGAAAAACTGAACCAGCAGGCCTCTCATTGCATTCCAGGCTCTTCTCTACTGTCAGTTTGGTTCTTCTTTCATGCACACTTTTGCATACTGTGTGCACCCATAATGACATGAACTAAAGGTGCAGGATATCAAGGAAGAAAGGCAGAATCAGGTCAGGAAACACTTAACTGATCACCACGTTAGGTTAAGTTAGGTTAATTTTCCCCTTAAAAATGATAAAATTAACATTCATTTACTCCTCTCAGAATCACATTAAATACATTGTATGCTTCACATAATAAAACTCCTTTGGAAAATCCAGAATATTTTTTTGACCAGGAATATAATTATTCTTTTCAACATACTAGGTTCTGGAATTAGATCAAGACACACAACCATGAATTTGCTTGGGGAGAGTACTATATTTAATGATATGCTTAACAATCATAGTATCAATTATGTTTGGCAAAACTAAATGTGTTTAAAATCTGCCAGGGTTGAAAGATCAGTTTCAAAATATGCTTATTGAAATGAAATCTGAAAAAGTAACCCCTCCCCCTACAACTTCAACCCACCAACCTGACGCTAAAGACGTCTGAATAAGGAAAACAGTGAGCCAATAATCTCTCTGCACAGATAGGGAAATTAGGACTTATAAAAGCAGAGAAGTTCATAACTTCATAACATATGTTCAAAACATACGTTTGCTTTAACATCCTGGAAAAAATGATTCTGCAGAACTCTGAACACTTGGGTTTCAATTCTGCAAAATTTGTTACAAAAGCATGCAGGCATGGCACCTGCCAGCCACAGCATCCAAGAGCTGCAGTGAGTAAAAGGGGGGATGACGATGTAGGGATGATCCAAAGCATGTAAGTGGGGCTTAATATAATTCATACAAACTGATTTTGTTTAAAAATGCAAATGGCGAATGCAGTGGGAAGTGGTCCATTTGCCCACAGAAGGCCATCTATTTACTTGGTTTCCATAGAGAGGAAAGAGAAATTTTCCTAACCTTGAGATTTCCGGCAGGTCAGCACAGCAAGGCAATTGCAGTTGTATTGCTCACAGAGAAGTCATCAGCAGAAGGCTGATTAGATGTGTTTCATTCTGTTTGTTTATCATACATGATCCTGGTAACCAGTTGCTGTGATATAGGCTTCTACTGTTAATCAAACACTTGACTACTGTAACATAAAATGTTTATTTTCCTGATGGAAAGCATCATCTAATGGCAAATATAATCTCCTAATGAAGCATGGCGATGCTGAGGCCAAGTGTTTTTTATGGCTTCCCCCTGTGGAAGTGGAGGGAGATGAGTACTGTGTACTCACCCCAGAGTGAGTCTCCACAGCCTTGCCCCACTCCCCTGCATGGATGGGAGATTCAGCTCACAGAGCAAAGAGGTTTCTTCCTGACAATAGCAGGCTGGTTGGGCTGTCAGCTCCTGCTGTCTCAGCCTTCCCTCTCTGGGCTGGTAAAATGTATCCTGATATATCCCTATCTATCCTTTGCATTCAAATTATAGAGTTTTGATCAGACTGAGTGCAAACATAACATAGCTCATACAGTGGTCTCTCTGCTTTGCTAGTACAAAATGACTTGGAAAATGAGCTCAGAAAGGTCTTGTGACTCCCCATTTACCTTGTGAGAAAATCCAATACTTTGATTCACATGGCAGAAAAAAGACAGCCACAGAAGTGAGAGGAAGAGAAAACAAAGTGCACAAGGTTGACATCGTGCCCTGTGAGCACAGCACATTACGCTTGTAAATAGTGTCCTTGCTATTGTGCACCAGGTCCTAGATAGGGAGCTTCAGAGACAAGGAGAAGGCAGGGGAAGTCAGGTTTAGAGGAGCTGGGGTCAAAATTTGGGGCAGGTCAATGTGAGAAACTGACTCTTGCATATAATAATGGAAGGCACAGAAAAGGCCAAGATAGTATATGAAGTCAGAGATGAAACAAAAGATATTGCTTTTGGATAAAGGAATGCAAAAAGCTTATAGCTTACAATTGTATACCTGCGAAACTAGTCTGCTTTCTCTCCACAGGGGAAGACGAGCTGTCTATGCTGGGAGTACTTACTTTGAGTTGCTGCCTCTCTCTTCTTACCAGTCTACTGTATATTTTAATCTTTATAAAGCCTGAAAACTTTTGTATTTCAGATAAACTTATGGCAGACTTGCACAAACCAGCAAATGATTCTCAGCATAAAGAGCCTGGCTATGGTGTGTGTTCACCCAGGCACCCTGATGTGGCCTAGTACTTTCTCCTATGAAAGAGTATCTGATTATTTTCCCCAATCTGTGTCTTTATCTACATCAGAAACCCTGCTCCAGCATCCCAGCTGCTGCTAGAAAGCACCATAACCTCTTTTTGTGGTGGCAGGTACGAAGATGGATTAAGAGCCCAATGGTCAGCGTCGAAAAGCACCCACATGCCAGCCTCAAATACCCGGGGTCCACTGTGATGCATTTACCTCCAGGGGATTCGGATCTGGAGTCTCCACTGTGTCAGACCTGCCTGAGCGACCATCCCTTCCAGAGAGGAATAGCTCCTCAGGAGGCCGAGTCCTGCTCCTGGGAGAGCCAGAGAAGTACCAAAGTAAGCTGCTCTTTCCTCCCCCAGACTTTGTTTACATGTTTCACACTGATAACGGGTCTGTACTTATGAGATTGTGCTTCCCTCAGAGATTCTCTGAAATGCAAAACTCTGCTGACGGAGGTTGTTGTGCACATCTGGGCTCTGCTTTTACCTTGAACTTTGATATCTATGAACAGCATGAGAAACGAAGGGTTCTTCACTAAAGTGCTGTGATGTAGTCTCATAGTATTTGAACAGATTAGTAGTAACATTAAGTAGTATTTCCCTGTTTCACAGAAACTGAGGTGTGGAGAGGTAACATTATCCTTCCAAGATAATGAAAATGATCATGACTTATTTTTTTACCTTCTGCCCCACAAGTACAAGACTACCCTTCTTCCCACCCCTACCCACCCCCTCCCCTGAGGCCAGATCTGGCTTTCTCTTTAGAAATAAGAATTTGGCTCAAGGAGTTTTCCCAAGCAGGAGGTGAGTGATGCAGTGGATCTTTTAAATGGAAAGGAAACCCTGGTTAGCCTCAAGTCATGTCGGTATATTGTAAATGACAACGTCATTCTGCTTGTAGTGCTGGGCAGTTGCACACAGACATGAAGGTGGCAAAACTGTAAGGGCTGGAATGAAGTGGTCAAGAAGGGGATTTTCTGAGGCAGACTTTGGACCTTTCATTCATCATTCAGCTCCACCTAATCCCCATGAAGGAAAGCCAAATGCAGAACAGAAAATTTTGCTCAGAGCCCATCATCCCTGACAGAACCATCACTGAATGGAAACAGCTCACAAAAAGAAAGGAGAGACTTACGGAAACATAAAAGCAAACAAATAAGAATCTTTCCAAGTACAAAGCAGAGCAAATGTGACAAGGCATTTATCAGAGCCTTAGCACACAGCTCACAGCAGAAACATTTTTTCATGCTACATCTGCTGCATTTTTAAGCAGGGAAATTTGAACAGCAGGTAAAAGTGGAACTCCTGTGCCCTTCAGAAACCCAGCAAAGGCATTTTAGTGAAACATATGCACAAGCAGAGGAACTAATTACTCCTCCATTTTACTTCATTAAGAAGATTAATTTTGCTCAGTCTGAAATGTTAAAAAATGAAAGCACCAAAGACGAAGGATTCTGCAAATCCTTCGCCTTGGTGTAAATCACGTGTACTCGTATACAGCTGTAGGGCCTCATAACTGATTTCCATTAGATTTTACATGCATATGGGATAGATTTGGCTGAACGCAGATTCCCCCAGACCTCTCTTTCAGTTTCCTTACTGCAGGCAGCAGAGAGGCTGCTTACTCAGCAGCTGGAGTCTGCAGCAAGAGGGATATTTTGCATGCTGCTTTAAAAATAACGTTGTCTGGTGAAAGACTCTTGGATAAAGCTATGCTGCATACGGGGTGTTTTAAGTAAGTGAAAGCACAGAGTCTTTGATGTGATTAAATATAAGGTCACTGCCTCTTTCACTACAGTAAAACCAGGCAGGAAGCTTTTAATAATAAAGGCTGAAGGATCTCCGTATCTGACCTTTTCCAGGTTTAAAGAGAGTTGCTGGGTGAGATTCTGTTCAGGGATTAGAAATGGCACAAACTGCATCAATGTGAAATAACTCCCATCGTTTTACACCAATGAACTTGAAGAGAGACAGTTCGTATTTCAAGGAGAAGAGAATGTGGTCTCTATAAAATCAGCAGGGAACTTGGAGTGCACCAGTGATCTCTCCTGGTTAATTCTTGTCTCTTTTCCCCCATTACCCTTCCTTTTCTGCTTTTCAATACTGTAACCAGGTGCTGGTACAGTGACTATAGTTCCTTTGTGCTATGCCTGACACCAACATATACAAAGGTTCTACTGGCCCTGTCCTTTTGCTCAAGGTCAAATTAATTCAAAAAGAAATAATCTGTGAAATATTATTAAAGGCTTATTCTAGGCAACAAGCTTTCTCTGACATATTTCAAGCTATTCTGATCAGTTTGAAAAAGGCCTTATAAAAAACAACCTGATTAAACCACATCACCCAAGGGAACACGTGTCTGTATTCCTGTTCTCATTTCCAACACAAAACCAGCCAAAGAAATCATTACTGCTTGTTTACTGTGGTGGTAATTACGTAGTGGAGTCTTTAAAAATTGACTTAACATAAATAAGATTACATTAAAACAGAAAGCATTTTAAATAATGAGGGTTTATGTTTTTGTTTTTTTCTTATGCTATGCTTCCACTTCCATCCTCCCCAGATTTTCTATTAAGGCTTGTGTCAGTTGGAGTTTATAAATGATTACGGATGTAACCTCTACTAGGACTCCTCTGTTATTTGTGTGATAGTGTATTGTCTCTGTATTTTTATGGAATTTTTCCACACTGTGTACAGTAGACTACATAATTTTCAAGTATTGCCAGAAAATCATGCTAATTTTCACATGACTGACTTAACACAGGTATAATATTGTTTTTTGTAACTGACATGGATTAGTCATATGGAAGCTTATATCTGTTCTACCAGTGTAACAGCTGAAGCCCTAAGGGCTTTGGACCACTGCCAGGGTAATGATTTACAATAACCATTCCTCGCTTTTGCATGTCTATCTGCATACTTCAGGTTGCATAAAACTTTCTGGCTTGATGAGAAGGATAAATTTCCTTTCAAAATAAGTTGTCATGCTGTACAATGAATAACCCGTGTAAATAAGCTTGGTTTGAAAAAGGGGGCAAAACCACCTTTCAGACTTGCTTAGCAATCTCTGAAATATAGAGAAGGGAACAGGGTGAAAATTGGGTGTGATTTAAATCTCTCAGGTGAGGGTTTACCAAGCTGGGTCATTAGAGGTAAGTCATAGATACACATACATAGAAAAAAACCCTTCATATGCTGCATGATCTGTATATGCTGCTTACACTTTTATGCCCTTGTTTCAGACCTTTAAATAAGCAAAAGATAACAGACCTTGTTAGTAAGCTCAAAATGTGTTTTTGGTTTTTTTTTTCTCAGAGCCAACAGCTAGGTTCAAGGCTTGTTCTGTTCTTTCCTCTTTGCCTAAAAAAACCTCCTGCTGCACTATCAGCTGGCATTTGTCCTGAAGCACCATGGGTGCATCTCTAGTAGACCAAAGCTCTGAATTTTTAGATCTGTCTTTTCTTTCCAAAGCTAAACAAAAACCACGTGCTGCCCCTAGCTAAGGGACAAGAGAAGGGAAAGAGCAAACTAATATGTTTACCTTATTTGAGCAACATGACTTTAAGTTGCTGGGAGCATCTCTGTGTGTCAGATGCAGCCACCACTGAGTGACTGGGAGCTCAGGGGTGCTGAGCAGGGTGCTCAACCACACCAGCCTCAGGAGGGATCTGTCCTAACATCAGGTGCAATATGGTGGGTCTGGCAAAAGGTTTTGGCTTCTTCATCCTCTCTTGTGGGGCTGGTTGTGGAAAACAGATGGAGGCTGCTGTCTTTCTCCACTCACTGCAGTACATCAGTGCCTGGTGTCTTTTGTGACAGAGCATCAGGAAAATTTTGCTTAGGGCTGCAGGGACACAGTGCTGCCACCTTTTTAAAGAAGTCCTTTCCAGCTTATTGGAAGTTAATCATTCTCAAAGACACTTTTGGATCATGCTATTAGATCGATAACAGGAATTTATTTTACTATTAAAAAGCATTCAAAGCTGCTGCATATAGGAGAGCTTTTGATTTCAGTCAGATTTCAGCACTTTATCACATTTCAAGTCTTGCTTCAGAGATGAGGAATGCTGAAAAGATTGTACCTAAACCAAAGTTTGGGCAATTATTTGAGAAAGTTCTACTTATGAACCTCTCCTATAAGTAGCATACAGCTTCTAGAAATGTGCCTTTAAAATGGGGTAAGAAAATGTTTCAGATTAAATAAATTGTGTAAAGGGACATCATAAAAATAAATGCCTTTTAATGGACTAGGAGAATGTGGAGATGAGAAAAAGAAATATCTGACTAGCTCTCTGTAAAGAAAAAGTGTGGTGACAGATCTGATTAGGCTTTTGAGGGAAAGGTGGTTTTCTCACACATTTTGGATTAAAAGCCCTCCTACATTTAGTGATCTGCATTGGCAATGAGGCACCATGTGATTTACACCACGATAAGTGCTAGTTAATACACAAACATATGTACATACACAATAAAGGAAATGGAAATCCTGAGAGCCCAGTATGGGACAATTAATCCTGGAACAAATATATGTGAAAAATGTCACAATAAAACACAATTTGGAAAAGTAGGTAAAAAAAAAAAAAAAAGAAGTTGTGGTAACAGAATTGTCAGTGAAATCAAATCTGGAGAGGACTGTGAAAGCCTCTAATAAACCTAGGCAAATTAACAACCTGATTATAGATTACACTTGATAAAGACAGAAACACAGTAATGCACTTTGATGGAATAATTAGAAATACTCCGTACACACTGCAGGGTGTTAAATTAACTGTGATTATTCCAGAAGGCATCCCTGGGTGCCACAGAGAGCAGTTTACTGAAGATCTCAGCTCAGGGTAGCTCAGAAGGTCAATCCCACATCCAGCAAAGCAAATGTTCTACCCATTTGTTGAGTACAGACGCCCATTCACTGAATTTACTCTGCCCCTATGGAGACATACAGGGAGGGAAGGGAGATAAATACACTTAGTGTGTGTGGGACAGACCAGTGATACCAGGGCAAAAAGGTGCCTGGGAAAGGCCTTGCAGGTCAATCTGTATCATTCTTTCCCTTCATCTATATAATGAGATCCACTTTGAAGTGGCTGGTAGAGGCTCTATTAAGTAGGATCCTTTGGAAAGAGATTGCCAAGGAGCAAAGGACAGACAGAGGCCCATGGCTGAATAAGCCTACAGCTCAGGCTGACCTTTGGCGTGAGAAACCATGTTGTCTTGCATGTGCTGGAATCTCCCCATACAGGGATTCAGGAAATGTTTACGAAGATGAACTCAATGAATTTTGGTTTCCCTTTTGTCCCTTCTTGCAGCCAGGAAAAGCTGCTAGTAAGAATCATAGAATCATAGAATGGCTAGGGCTGGAAGGGACCTCCGAAGGTCATCTAGCCCAGCTCCCCTGCAGTGAGCAGGAATACCCTCAACGAGACCAGGCTGCTCAGAGCCTTGTCCAACCTTACCTTGAATATCTCCAGGGACGGGGTCTCAACCACCTCCCTGGGTAGCCTATTCCACTGTTCTACCACCTTCAATGTAAAGAACTTCTTCCTGACATCTAAATCTACTCTTCTCTAATTTAAACTTGTTACCCCTCGTCCTTTCCCTACAGACCCTCATAAAAAGTCCCTCTCCAGCCTTCCTGTAGGCGCCCTTCACGCACTGGAAGGCTGCTAGTAGGTCTCCCCAGAGCCTTCTCTTCTCCAGGCTGAACAACCCCAGCTCCCTCAGCCATATATAAGAAAATAAGCATATTCTTATACCCAGTCCAGAAAAAATATGGCCCTTTCTTTCCCTGCTCCATTGCAACAGTGAAATAGTAGGGATAGATCTGGAGAACAAAAATGGAAAACAATTTAAAAGTTTCCATTTAAGCTAACATATAGCACAGATGCAATGAGAAAATATTGTATATGGTATAAAGACTGAACATTTTAAGCAGACTTTAAATGCAAGAGTTACAGAGATCTGTAACTGTCTGTCAAAACAGACAAGTCAAACTTATTTACAGCTGAAGTTTAATATATTCATGTGTAGGATGTTCTTGCCTTTACACTTGGTTACTCCAGATTGCAGAGTGTATTTTGCTACGCCCAATAACACTGGAGGATGGGGGGCTTATTCTACTGAGTTTGGGAGCTGTACCTTATAAGAGTGACATACAGAGACATAATCTGTTGGGCAACCCTATTTTCAATGCTCCATGTTATATTGACAAGGATACTTCCAACATAATCCAAAGGAAAAAGATGTTAAAACCAGTAAAGGAAATATTCATATACTACATGTAATTTAACCTTATAGTCCACACCACTGGAACTCCGTAGCTTCTGTCGGACTGTTTCTTATATAAGTAAACCCAGACATCATATTCTGCTCCAGAAAAGTATTATATCAGTGTCTGAAAATGAGAGAAAGTTTTAGAGAAGCAAGTGGTTCAATATGAACAATTAGAACAGTAAAGAAGGTATTTTGTACTTTTCTTCATTCAGCAACTTCGGGCTGCAGAAAGTCTATATTTCTGGATCATCACATGTCAAAGTTGTAGCTTAATCCTGCAAGTTGACAGTCTCAAATGGAAAACTCATTTTCATTAGCATAGCTTACAGCTATTTCCTAAATAGTTGTTTCTAGATGATTGCACTAAAGCTCTTTTAGCTACTGATATAAATGTGTCACTAATGGGTTTTTGATGGATTTTGGAATTGAGTACACTTGAAAATGTATCTCCCCCCTTAAACTCAGGTTTATGTATTTGCGAATAGGTGTCTGTACTTTAGGAATTTGATCGTGTGTATATCAAAAGACCAGTGACTCAGATGTGATTTTATTGCAGATCCTATAAGTTAGCAAGATGAAAAGCAATCTTAAATTTCTCTGTTGCTCAGATTTCTCAACAGCTGTGAGACTCAGCTGTGAAAGCAACATACGAGTGAGGTGGGAACAGGCTTTGTTTCAGGGATTAAATCTAAATGCTGTACGTACTTTCATGGTTTTGTAATGGATTGATATAGGGTTATTACGGATAATATTTATTTAGATGAGTCAAAAATGTTTAACACAAAAGCGTTTTCAAATGGAAATGGCAAAGCACAGTTTGCAAATGCACAGGCTAAAATTATGTGTAATTTCAGTGAATGGCAAAGACTGAATAGCAGACAATTGCCTGTGGGGGTTTTTACAGTCCCAACTGACAAAGCGAATGTCTATATAACGTAGAGCATATAAATCAGTTCCGTGACTCAAAGAAATGATGTGATACATCAATCATCTGCTTTACAAATATGCAGTGAGGCACTCAGTCATTTGTACATCCATCACAGGTCTGTCCAAGTGTCACACTTTTAGTAAATTAATTGGACAAGTCAGTATCAAAAACTAAAAACATGCTCTCCTTTTTGAATGCTGGTACAGCACTACTGAAAATAATTAAAATACCTATTTTAAAGAAACTAATTGTCAAGGGGTTTCCCTGAGGACATCTGCAGCTGGAAAATTCTTTCCACAGGGTTTCCATAATACCTGGATTGGAAATGACATATCTTTCTCTATTTTTTTTTCTTATATTATTTTTATATTTAATGTGATTATCTAGCACCTTTTACACTCAGTGATCCAAATTACTTTGCTGTCAGCCATAGAGATCAGAGAAAAGTATTAATTTTTACATCTGTGCCAACAACCAGCACTGTAAGCATGAGAAATTTCAGCGAGACACGTAGACCAAATTTCTGTTTAGTTTTGTCCTGTCATGCAGGACATGCAAGGCTCCTTTCTGATTAGCAAGTGATCAGATACATAAGGTCAAGAGATTTGCTTACTGGAATGGAACAATGTTCTCTGTTTCTCTGGAATCCTGCTTCTGGCAATATTTAGTACCTGATGTCAAAGCGGAAGGTGAACAAAACCTGTCAAAAAGCACTTTGAAAACAATGTTTTTTATAGCCTATTACTGTGTTAGATTGATTTGGTCTTCAAAGGTTATCTTTAGCAGAGGCAACTGGAGTTGCTCTCTTCTATTGGAGTTTGATTTTAATCTGTTCATTGCTCATCTTGTAATCATTGCTTCAGCTCATTTTGAAGATAATTCAGTTCTTCATAGTAGATAAATAAAGGAGTCTGTTGTATTGCGTGACAAGGTCATGAAAACAATCTGACAGGGAATTAATACTCCTCTCTTAAAGAGTAACAGCACTGAAGATAAAACAACTCTCTCAAACACATGCATTCAGACCACATGCAGACCACTAAAGACTAGGTCTGTAAAATACCTCAGTAGACTTAAAACCAAATTTAAAACCATCCTCCAAGGGAGCAATAAGCCATGTGATAACATGGTCAGAGAGTCCAGGGTTTCACAAAGACAAGGTGGATGCAGAGAGCAGGGGTGGTTGCAGGGCTGCCACTGCCATCTGGCTAAGGGCAAGAGGCCATGTCACCAGTCTAGACTGTGCTTTTGAGTATCAGCAAGTCTTATATGTCCTTTCTCTCCAAAGAAACGCATTTCTGGCCCAAAGACCTGTTCCATAAAGAAAAACTTGTTTCTTCCTCTGGTTAGTCTATCTACACCAGTCTGTCTATCCCAAGAAGCCACAGATATCACAAGAAATCCCAAATGTCTTGGTCAGTATGAGTAATGCAGTGAGTAATTTTGTTCTCACCTCAGTGTTACTGTTATAGCTATTGTGCTCACTTTGCAGTTTATAAGTAAGTATCACTATTTTCATGTCTAGAACTTCCAGATAACCTTTTATGTAGAACTTTCCCCTTTGCACTGAGGTTATAATTGGCTAAGACCTCCGCAGTAAAGGCATGCATTCTGTAAATCCTATTACAATGTTAGTTAATACTCTGCATGCTTCTCATTTAAGGTAATTTAATACAATTCTCAGATCCCAGGACTCCTCAGTGTCTCCTATCTTAATACAGTATACTTGCTCTGTATCCAGTTATATCCTTTCCATTTTGTGAAATCTTTCCCTCCCCTCTGAACAGTCAGCACAGGATGTTCTAAAAGAGTTTCTATAATGCACTCCCTGGATTTGAGAGATGCATGATAAGTGAACTTTTTCCACCATTTGCATTACTGGAAAGATACTTATTTCCAAATCAGCTACACAATGAGTTTGTATGGCCTATATTGTATGACACCGTATTGACATTACCACTAAAACAAAAAATCCTACTCAGGCTCATAAGAGTTACATCATTTCAGAACTGTTTTGGAGCCTCATTTGCAAAGAAGGTACTGGTTTTAACATCTCTTACTAGTTTTGTGTAAGTTGGGCAATTAATTTTGGAGGAAAAGAAGTATCATGTTTTCCTGGTAGAGATCTTGTGGGGGGAGAATAATCCCATCTGATGTCTATAAAATCTCAAAGAAGTCAGGACAACAAGACTTCTACAGATTAGGAATGACCAGTTTTAAGGAACTGAAAATTAATATAAACCCTTCTAATTAAAAAATCCTTAGCAGTGAGCTGTCATGTGAAACCACATGGGTTTTGCTTTTCTATGCAAAAAATACTTTTTTTTTTCTTTTCAGATAAATGGATTTACAAAGAGATTTAAAAACAAACAAACCAACAACAAAAAGTACAAACACCCCTCCCAAAACAACAACAAAAAAGCAACCAGCCAACAAACAAAAAAAAAGACAAAAACAAAAAAAAAAACCACAAAGAAACCCCCAAAGTCAAAAAAAAAAGCAACAACAAATAAACTACAAATAAACTACAAATGTGATAAAACCAATACACATTGGTACAGACCTGCCTTCTGGAGCAGAATCAATTGCCTACAGTTAAATACTTAAGTTTTTTGCATTGCTCTGCAGTATAGAAGGTGCTACAGAATAGTGCCGATCAAGCAAGTAGAAAACACAAGAAGGGGCTAGATGAGTTTCTCTAAACCATGAAGGATTAGTATGCAAGAATGGTCATCAAGAGAATACCATAGAATCCATTCTTGCTCTTGAAAAATAAGAGGAAGAGCTGCTAAGAGTGGGTACCTCCCACATATTATGGCTGAAAGCGTGAAGTGGAAGTCTGAGGAAAGCAGAGACTGCAATTTAGATACCTTTTCAAATCTGGTAGATGGCAAAAACAAACACCTCCCCACTCCCAAAGCACCTTCTAGCTACTACTCAGTAATAAGCTTGTTGAGATGAAAGTGGAGGATATTGTGAATGCCTCCTTTTGCAGCTGCATCTCTCTGTAAGAGCACACATGAAACTCAGCAGCCCACTCAAGCCCTGGGTAGCCTGCCAGAACACCCTTCCAAGCCAGATGATTCCTGGGCTCTATTCACTGCTGCAAGGTTTGTCTCTGTGTTAGGGAGTTGCAGGATGAAGCGCTGTTGTACCAGAGTAGGAAACCTACAGCTTCTGTCTGCTTCTCAAAGGTCTGATTCTTGAAAGTGGCCAAGTTTTACCACCAGGCATGCAACTCTATTTCAGGCAGCCTCATGTAAAGCAGGAGAAACAGATTTGATTTCTCTAGGTTGGAAAGGCATTGTTTTAAGACCTGTCACAACTGGACCATTTGCTGTCAAATATTAAATTTTGAGCTATTAAATAAAATGGGAGACTTATGTCCTTGAGATGCTTTTCAACAAACACTCTTAAAAGGAAGTAATTAGATAGCTAATGCTAACAGATTTCCCCTCTATTGTCAATGTACTGGCTGTTGTTACTCTTATTATGATGTATCTAACACTGCTAAAGAGGTACCTATTCACCTAGGGTACAGGTTGTACCCTAGAAAACAGCTATATAAAAGCTAGCATTAATAAGATGATGATGTTTAGTTTCTTAAGGGTTTCTTATTTTGGTGTTGTTGTGTTTTGTTGTTTTGGGTTTTTTTTTTCTTAATCTAGCCCACAGGAACTGAGGTTCTTCAAGAGATAAAGATATTTTGGCTTAAAAAGCGTCTCTTTCATCAAAACAAATCCCTAAGCCCCAAGATATATCTACTGAAAGAAAAATATAGCTGCACACAAAGCCAAATGCATACAAAAATACAACAGAATCCTTTTTTCTACATAATAAATGACAGCTACTGAGGGAATGGCTGCAGATGAAAAGAACAAACTTGCTTTCTTTTCAAAGCACCAAAGGAAAATGCATGAAACAATGAACCTGTTGAGTAAGACTCTGTCAAGATAAATATCATATATCTGAAAAGAAAACTATATTTAAAATCCGATTAATAGAACTGAAATAATTTAATGAATCTGTGTACCTTACTTCAATCATCAGTTGTTTTTGGGAAGAATTGAAAGTCTGGAGTTTTTCTGTTTAGCTTTGCTTTCATATTGCCATCCATTACTGAAATGCTAGTGTTTTCAGTTTCAGCTGTCTCTGAAGGTATCTTTCTTTCTTTAAATTCAGTGCATCAGTAAACTATGCTTATTATATTCCTAATGTGTCAAAGTATCATTTTATATAAATATTTAGTTTGATTATGTACATTGATAGTGGCTAAATTGTCAGAAGTGACTAGCAATTTTAGGCACTTCAGCTCTTGGACATGCATGCACCGACCTATTCTTTAAAAACATTGCAGAGGTAAGAGAAACACTCCTCATGTGCCAAGGAAGTCTGTAGGACCTCAAGCCAGGATCTCAGAAAGGGAGGCACTTGAAGCTGGTAGGGCCTCTAGGAACTCTTGCTCATTAGATCTCATAATACCCACTCTTAAAAAGGTGAAATTGAAGCTATTCAGCAGTTACCTTCAGGGATAACAATTCTTAAAAGCAAGTTCTCTATATTGTCCCTTCTTTAGGAGTGAACAATGTAATACTATAGAAAGGGAGCATCTGTTCTACAGTGAAGTTATTTAGTTAGAACTAGTTTTCACCGTTTTCTTTTGGTTCATGTTGCCTTCAGAAAATACAGCAACTGCATGGGGGGTGGGGGTGGAATTTCAAAGTCTTCAACTTTGATCAATGCAATCTTGTCCTGAAGAGGAAATAGAAGAAAATTCTGCCAATGATGTGTCAATCAGTGTGATCTGCAGAACAGAAGCTGCATACATGCTCCACATGTCAGAAGACCAGAGTTTTGCTACCATATCATGTCCTGAAAGCCTTGTGAAATGGGGCTGACATAACAGTGCAGGAAGCAAAGTTCTTATCACAGGTTGTTACAATGGTTATTGACACATCACACATTCAGGATATCAATTCACATATGAACTGTAAAGTAACTTTCCACCCTGATAAGAGCTACTTAATACTTTCCACTTTCCAGAGTTTTGGGAGGACTCTGAAAATAAGTAACTGAGTCTTAATCTCTGGAAGACATAGATACACCATAAAAGACTGTTATTCTCAGGTAGCTCTTGATTCACAATGTGCCTCTTGTAGGATCCTGCATTACAGGCACAACTGGAACATGAAACTCAACTGCAAACTGGCCATTTCCTGAGCTAGTTACAGCCCACTCCATGATTTCAGCCCAGAGCTTTGTCTCTGCATTTGCAAGGGCATTTCACACCCAAATCAGAAGACACCCTACCAACAGATTTGACTCCTCCTTGTCCTCCAAGGCTTGCCTGGGGTGGCAATGCTTGCTTGCAATCTTTGACCCCTTTGTCCTCTTAAAGCTACAGAATTGCTACTGTAGGCTGTGAGTCCATGTTTTTACCACATTATCACACCCTGAAGACTGTGATGAACCTACCACTTGCCCCAGCCTATAACTGGAGGAGCAGAGGAAAAAGTCAATTTAGACACTCTCAAAATCTCTTGCAGCAAAACTCAGATTGTATCAGTGCCATGTATCCCATTAGCAGTCTGATTCTTGATCACATTTCATTCTAGCAATACTGAGAAGAGAGGAAATAAAACCTATAGAAATAATTGTAGTTATTTAAGTCAATACCTCTTTCCTTAAGCAGTCATCAGGAGATCTTTAGAAGATGTTTCTCCTTTCTAAATTTTGCAAAGAACTTTAGGAAAAAAAAATATGCCATTGCCGTTCATGGAAAATCTGTCAATGTTTTTTTTTTCTTTCAGTGAAACTTAAAATACATATATATATGTATACTTAGTTCTGAAACTTTTGTGTTTTGGCAGCAGCCTTGTGGTGAGTATGATGCTAACAGACTTGTTCAATTCTGTAACAACCTCAAAATTTGACTCCATCTTGATTGTTGCCAAATTTGGGTTGGTTAGGATCACATTCTACCATTTCATAACAATTCTGTTTCAGTTACTTTGGGGAAGAAATTTAGGCTCTTCTTGGACCAGAGCCACACTTCATGAATCAATTAATCCTGCTGATGTCCTCACTGATAATGATGGAGGACTGGTTATGCTACATCTGCTTTACGGTTTTGTTGACAGCTGGAAAGAAGACCACCTGCATGCTGTACATATCTTTTGAATGAATGGAAAAACTGAATCTTCAAATCTCTAAGAACAACTGGGAACTTTCATCAGGGAGATACACAGCTAGGCAAGAGCATGCAGCCAGCAAGCATTCCTGTATCTGATTACATAACTCTGAATGCAAGCAAATATTTGTACTGTGAAAAAAAGGAGCAACTGCCTTCCAGAGTTGCAATGACTGTTTATACTTTGTAGTGTGTTAAATATTTTCCAGTTTAACAAGTTCCCCTTTTCTTGGTGCTGTGACTAGAGATAAAGCAAGTTGGAAGAGAACGTATAAACACATCCCAAAGACATGTTTTGGTGCTTTTATGATTTGCAATAATCAGTGAAATGTCCCATGTTCTCCCCAAGACTCATGGCTAGAGACAGTCCACAACAGCTAAGGACCAACGTATATGCTCAGTAGACACACAAGTAGTTGCATATTAAACAGTGCTGAAACTTTATGTTGAACCTTTGGACACCATGTGCCAGCCATTTTGTGCAAGATCAAGTCTTGTTAATAATCATACCATCATATATCAAACTGTGAAATGTTCAGAAACAAGACCCTTTGCAAATGCAAAGCCAGACTGAAAGGACCACACAGGCCTTATTCATTTCTACCTTAAAACTCATTCTGTGGGTAGTAACCAGAGCAAAGAAATTGGATTTAAATCTAATTTAAACAAGGTTCCAGCCAAAATGGATACTGCTGTAGTATAAGCAACATCAATCCAGATAAAAACCTATGTTTGCACAGAACTTCACAGCTTAAGTCCCTCAATTAATTTCTGGGGTAGAAAGAAGTTTTAGAGTTTATCGACACCAACAAAATCCCCAATGCATGCCTTA
Source organism: Actenoides lindsayi (assembly GCA_025331215.1). Lineage (NCBI taxonomy): Eukaryota > Metazoa > Chordata > Aves > Coraciiformes > Alcedinidae > Actenoides > Actenoides lindsayi. The sequence continues at coordinate 31,243 of WTSP01012724.1, read as the reverse complement.
ACGCCAACATGTATGTTTACACTAACATACATATGTGTTGTGTTGAAACCAGAGTGGCTGACAGCACGAGCAGGAAGGGAAAAGGATGCTGCCTGGCCAGTCAAACTCAGGGAAGTGTTGGACTAACACTGGGTGACCCCATACTTAAGTCACTCAAAAGATGTCGCAAGTGCTTTTGTGGCCACATACTCACATTATGAGAGATTTTCTGGCACAGTGCTGAGAGCACACATTCCCATCACACTCCCCAGTGCTGGGAGCTTTCTCGAGACTGAGCTGTTATGCAGCTGGGGGATATCTCCTTGAGTGGCTCTGATGCAGTGGACATACGCTGCATACTGAGTGCATCTAGCCTACATAAGTGACCCAGTCACTTTTAGCTCCTGTCATAAGAGATGGAAGAAACCCACTGATAAGAGCTAAGCACGCCCCTGATGTAGCCATAGCCTATTTGTTCAAGTTATTTCAGTTTCTATTCCTGTTTCTAAATGGCAAACAACAAACACTGCCCTTCATTATCAGGTCAGTATCGCTTCACCTCCGCCAACTCTTGCAAAATGTGGGTGTAGAGTAAGATGGGATTGTAATATTTGCATACAATTCCATTTCAAGTTTTGCACATGCACACCAAACAGTGATGACATTATGTAGACATACATTTATATTCCCTATACAACTCAAATGTAATGACAGGAATAAAGCTTTGCTTCATTTCTTCCTTCAAACACTCATACAAATAACATTGCAACCTTAAATGAACCTAAGTAAAAAGGACACGTTTTGCTAATTTGCATTCTTTTTCTGCAGATGTTTGCAACAGAGGTCAGGAAGCTAAAATGTCAATTGGTTTGTCACGTTCTCTGTGAATGAAATTATTGCTTGTGCCAGCTAGAATTTTTCTTTTCCCCAGGAGGTGAACCCTCAAGACATAGTAACATTTTCCATTGTCTTAAATAGAGAATGGGATCAGTTCCTCACTATGTCATTGAGCTGTCAGAGATTAATGGGAATATGATTTAAAGTATAGCAAAGGTAGAAAACTACTGTCCTAAAACCCTTTGCTCCTAACCAGCCTCATTTCCTTTTTATTTTCAGGTCAAATGATTCCTAAGCAGGGAAAATGAAAGGGAGAACAATTGGGCAGTAAGAAAAAAAAGATCAAACCTAAGTACAACATGTTAATTAATGCATAACAGACAATCTTTTCTCATGAAAAATATGTGCTTGACTTTGCTGTTATGACACTGAACTGCAGTATTATGATAATATCAACACTTCAAAGTTAGTAGGACATCAAAGCTGGCCATATAGCAAACGCTATTTGGCTTCCTCAGGTGATGTACATCTCAGGCAATGTAAATAGAAGTCTTGATGCAGCAGGACAGTTGATGGGGTCACTGTGAGCTTGCTGCTGGTGTCAAGGTGCTTGTCTGATCCTCCATTGTCCTCACTTTCTGTTCTTCAGTCAAGCATAACTTCTTCTCTTCCTGTACAAATATGTTTGTGCTTCAGAGAGTAAAGGATGCACCAGACAGCGTCCTTGTATACAGAGATGGAGATGTCTGTAGAGAGATCTTTCTGCTGCTAGCATAGATACTGTAAAGGGCCAAGGCCTGTAAAAGGGGTTAGGCTATGGTGGCATCTGGGGCCAGAACTGGGAACTTAGCCACTATCTGTCTAAGGAAGACCTATAGGAGTCACAATACCCCTCAGATAACTTGCTCTTGTTTCTTTCAACAATTGTAAAATAACAGCTGGCTCAGTGTGTTATTTTTGTGTTAATATTGCTCAAAACTGCAACTCCACACACAAATGGAGCTGTTAGCCTTCACTTTGTCTCACCAAGATGCTAAGACCTGGAGCTGTGCTACAACAGAAGTAATCATTAGCAAAGGTAGCCCTGTTCCTGAGTAGTTCACCCCTTTTCTGACCAAATCCCATATACATGAAGTTTCACGGACTTGCTAGTCCTGTTGGTGGGATTTGAGATCCACCGTCTTATCTCAGTTCAGTCTCTTCGTATCTGAATACATGGCAGAACCACAAGCCTTGAAGAAAGGATCCCCAAGCACTTGATGAGCATCAAGAAGATATGCAGAAAAAACGGGCTTCTCCACTGATACAGAATTCACTGTATGTGTAAACTGATCATACTACTTATATAAGAATGTATTAGGAGAAATCACTTCATCATGAAAATTAATTGCAGGATTGGGAACTAGGGTCTACTCCAGGTTCTTTGAACTAAGATTTAATTTTAAACAACTCTTCAAATTCTTTGTTATTTAGCTTTTCTATCTGTAAAATGGAGATAATAATTATCCAATTAATCCTTAGGCTTGTTACATCAAGCTGCCACACAATATCAATTGTCTCTGGCTTGTGGAAGGCGTCCGTCACTGAATGAGTGGTTACTGCTTTTAATTCTTCCCACTTACAGAAAAATAGAGAACAGTACTTCAATACTGCAACTAGTTTTCTATACTAGTGCTGAGGACAGAGTGATGATATAGCCTAGAGAGGGTCAGTAAACTGCCTACACAGCAAGTGAACTTAGCATCTGAAGCAAAATCCAGTAGCACCTTCTCCCTGGCAATATGTGATCTGCAACTGAGCAGCCAGAGAACACCATAGGTCCGTGATTGTTGCTGAGACATCTCGCTTGCTCATCCATGGAAAAATGCTCCTTGCTCAGGCCAGAAGAAGTTGAAGACAAGCTGGGATCAGACAAGGGTCACCAACTGTTTCTGAGGCTTTAACACCCAGGGCAGAGAACAAGTTCAGGCAAAGTGAGAACTGACCCCAACCTTTGCCCAAATCTTAAACCAAACCTGACATAAATTCAGTTAACATTCATTTCCCTGCACTGTTTGTGGATGACAGCAGGATAATGTACAACTGAATGACTCTGCTCTGGTTAGAGCCGGCAAGGACCAGAAAGTTCATTTTTATGACACTTTCAGGATGATTCCCTGAAAAAGGGGAAGTATATTGTGAGCCTTGGAATGTACCCACAGCTCCAAGGGACCCTGTGAACACGTGGAAGCTCTGTCTTCTCTAATCAACATACCTTGTTCATTGCAAGTGTTGTGTCAGGTCTGCATACAGCTAATTTTTTACTCCACCATGTTACTTAAGAAAATTAAACTCCACACTCAAAATTATTTCAGGCACAGTTTATTGCTTTAATTAGAGGATAAGATGCATACGTCTGTTTGTGATGGTTAAATTGTAGTCTTTATATTGGTCCACTAAAATCTACATAAAAAGAAAAAAATGGCAATAAATACTATTTTTGATAGTCTAGACATGAGCTCTGTTTCTATAACACTTTGCCTTAGTTTGGAAAAAAAAACAGTTCACGTTAATAAAAATATCTTTTTTTTAACTTTTTTTTTTCCTGAACTTGATTTAGGATGTAGGTACATGTTATTGTGAGGCAACTGCAAGGGCTCAAATTTATAGTTCTGTTTGCTACTTTGTAGGAACTGTGTGTGTTTTTTCCCTTCTGCCAAATGCAAGATTATTTAACCCTCAGTGGGAGGGCTATGGTGACTTCATAAAAAATGAGTTTAAGAGGCAACTTGACCATGGCCCATAAATATCTCCCTGGTGGAGCTACTTGTAACACAAAGCTCTTCAAAGGAAAGTCATGAAAGTGTCCTGTGACTGGAAGATCAAGGAAAAAATACAATCAATAAGAAAAAGTGAAAACAATGTTGAACAAATAACTCATATAGGGAAGAGTGAATTTTCTATCACTGGAAATCCTGAACTCAAAATCAGATATGAAATGATGCCAAAGGTGAGAGGGGTGAGGTAGCAATAAACCTGGCAAGATTCTGTAGCCACATCATGCAGAATATGAGACAATATCATTGTACCATCTACTTCTGACTCTATGGTCATTATGACTGTAACTTCAAATTCATACACGCACCTGAATTTCCTCTCCATTCAATTCAGCATGGTTTGGCCTCTGGATTCCTATTTAGCCCCATGGAGTAAAACACAGATATGAATCTGAATCCTAATTCAGACTCTTTCAAAATCTGAGGTAAGAGCCCTTTTGATCTAATATTTTTACTTCCATCAATTCTTAAACTAAGAGTTTACCAGAGAAAAATGTAGCCTTTTCTTTCCTTATTTGCTATTCAATGCTTTTTTTTCCCCCAGCATTGGATCATATTAAAAGCTGTTGGCTGCTTTATAATGAGCAATCCAAAAGGCCTTTACTGCACAAATAACATTTATATGCATTGTTTGGACTGCTGCACTTCTACTGCAGATAAAGCACAGGTGAAATTTCATGTTAAGTGTAGGGAAGAAAAGTGCTGATTTTCACAGCTGCTTCCCCATGACTTTATTTATTGAAGAGGAAGAACTCTTTGAGTAACTGAATGGTTTGCAGTTTCATTGTCCCTGGGTGCCTGTCCTGCAAGCTACAACACAGTCCTTCAGCACATTATGTCAGCCAGTTCCATTCGAATAAATCTGTTTCCCAACATCATTAAGTACAGCTCTGGTTTGCACTGTTGCAGGCAATGAATCACAAAAGCTGTGATTCACAGTGTTGTTCAGTTATGTCCTTGAGCTTGGCTTCAGGCTGGGATATGGTCTGTATGGTTCAAAAACACGTGGAAAACACAGCTAACACAGTCTGTCCTGCACACAGATGCATTTTGTGTGAGTTGGCAATGGTCAAGGAAGCTCTGGAAGAGGGTTATGTTTTTACAAGTTAGATGGGACCTACTCATAAATAGCGTGGACCTGTACTGATCAGCGGCAAGTTTTACAAAATCTTATGCAGTTAGTAATTCTCCTATTAGATCCAAAGCGAGCCTTTTGTGCTCTTAACTGAGTTTTTAGGACAGCAATAATATCTGTTTCTCAGATGCTCTTCATAAAACAAAACGTCACAAATAATAAGCTGTCCCACAATTTTCTCTGAAAATTAAACTTGCAGCCTGAATAAAAGATTCTTTTTAAGAATGGAGGACAATTTTTTTTTTCCCAACAACAAACACCTATGCCACATGCTTTTTTTGTTATATAGCATAGATGTGATAGGAAATGATTTGACTAAATCAGTAATGCAGCTGAAGTACATTATTCTTATCACTCTTGGTGCTTCTCCCTGGAAAACAATCATTCAGATCCCACTGGGGTATCTATATTGTGACTGTTCTGGAGAAAAAAAGTATTTTGCAAAGCTAGGCAACCCTCTTCTCCTGAGAAACAAAGGCTACACTGCTCTAGTCCAGAATTCTTCCTATATTACTAAGGGAGTCCTCTTCCATACAGATGGAAATACAGTCTTAACTCTGGATCTTGAAAAACTAATCCCCCCATAAATGGAAGATCAGCCCACCTTCAAAGCACTGCAGCAGGAGAGAAGTTGAAGGGTGAGAAGAGAGAATTAGATTAAAATTACTGACCAAAAGAAATGGAAAAAATAAATGGATGCTCTTTTCACCCATGGAACAGTGCAGGAGCCAGTGAGGCTTATGTTTTGAGCCATCCTGGATGAAAATGTCTTCAGAAATGATTGTGATCTCCACTACGCAACAGGAGATGCCTGTCTACAAAGCATATAGTTTCTGACCCTTATAAAGCAAACCTGTGACTTTGTGTAGGTTGAATTCTTCTGAGGCCCAGAAAAGAGTAATAATGTAGACAGGCATCTAAAATAGAACATGCATTGTGCATTTATGGTAGTAATAGCTTGGAGAGCTGTGCTTGCCCCTGTGGGATCCTGCAGTCCATTGTGCCTAGGACTGGAGCCTTTTGCAGAGATGCTCTATAAGGATGCGTAGTGCTGTGCGGAGAATCACGGAGGCTAGAGAAACAGTATTGCAGCACATGAAATGCAGACAATTGCCATCTCCCAACTTTGCAGCTCATTTAATCATGGCCCTTCAAGTTGACTTGATGGCAGCATAATTGAACTCTTGGCAAGACATGTCTGTTTTTCAGAAATCTGCATCAGTGCTTCTTCCACCCATAGGCAGAGATTGGAGTCCTCATGTTTTTTAAAGCTCCAACTACATTGATCTCTGAATATACTTTCACAGACAGCCTGGGTGAATCTGTCAGTAAGAAGCTACAATAGCCATGTCCTGGTCTAGGTGACTTCAGATTTCAGACTCATGTGGGGCTTCTGCTTGGAACACCAACACGTCCAGTCTATTCTCACTACAGAAGCTGAAAATGACCACCAGAAGTGGTAGCAGCCCTTCCTGGGTACTAGACACAGTGGCAGTCTTTTGGCAGTTGTGTAGGACCTTGGGTTGGATAACATGGCTGAGACTTCAGTAGTGCTGAAGCAGTCACACCAAGAGAATTGTGAATGTCTCACATTCATTTCCATGGATAACTAGCTTTAAAGTCTGACATTTTAGTATCACCAACTTTATGAATCTTTTTCCATTTTAGGTGAGCATTTCACAAACACAATACACAGAGCTAATGTATGCTCAGCCCTGGCACATCCCAATATTGTCTTCAGGAATGAAGTTATAAATTTAAATATTAAGTGTCATAAAGAATTCAGTGACTTATGTGGATAATTGAGAACCTCAGGTGAAAACACAGTACTCATTGTTATCCCAGTAGCAAAAATATGCTGGATCCCAAGGCTGTGTCTTGCTGCATAAAATAGTCTACACAACTCCACAAAACAGCAGTGAAGGCAGATAACTTTAATAAATTGATATAATTTGGTATCTGTGAACAACATCTTTTCTTTTTAATACAAAACGGCTGTGGTATTTAGTCTAGATAATGTATTCTGTTTCCACTGTTGGTATTGATGTCCTTTCAAGTAACAGAATATTCAGCCATTAATGATCTCTTTCTGTTAAGATGTTCAACTACAAAATAATTAACAATGTTGATGTGTAAATTAGGCTTCACAGTTTAAATTGCCTTTGCGGACAGATCACATTTCTCTGTCTCTTGGTTCAGCAGAACAGGTGAGGACTGGCTAAATGCTAAACATAGTAGTAGTCCTTTTAAAAGCATATATGTTAGAGTCTTAGGTTGTTTCTAGACCAGAAGTGTTACCTGTCTTACTAACATTGTTATTCAAAGAATAATAGGCCTTCTTTATGCTGTTTCCTTTCTCCCTTTTTGGTAGGGGTGTCCCCCCACAGCACCTTGCTGTATGCAGTGGAGGAATGTGGACCCCACATTACAGCAATGGAGGAAGCAATTCTCCCAGGTCTCAGCTCCCCTGGGGCTTCCACAATGGGGCAGAGGTACTGTCACAAGGAAGATGATCTTTTTCAGAGTATCCCATCAAATACTTGAATCTCAATAGCCTTTCCCATTCTCTGGCCTACAACAGCCTTTGCAAGAAGAGGCAGCCAGTTTGCCTACCTTGACTCTTTTGCAGTCTTTCTTTTAAAGGCATCCTCGAGGCTGAGGACACACCAAGAGATGCTGCAGCTGAAGAGAACTGTGTGCCTAGGTCAAACGAGTAGAAAAGAAAATGATGTAGCTGCTACTTTATTAAATGATTTTAAATACTGTTGTCTTCTTACTGTTTCTAAAACAGGAAAAAGCAGGATTAACATGTTTGTGCAAAATATATAAAACATTGAATTTTAGCAAAAATCAGTATTTCAGGTCAAGCGTTGCTTGCACTGACATGAACTTCTGACTTCTACTTCCCTTTATCTTATCCCAATGGCACTGAGATTGCAGTAAACCCAAAACATGGTTCAGTGCCTTTAAACTCTGCTTTGGAGATAGATCCTCTAACATAGTTTACCTCTTGCAAATTGGAGTTTGTAGTTTTCCACAGCTGACTCCTATGGCAAGGCTTAGCAGGAGCAGTCCCACTCACCAAGGTGGCTGGCCTTTCAGGGTCACAGTATCAGAGTACAAGATAAGTGGGAAGACAGAAGTTGTGCTTCAAGGGATGAAAGAATGTGCTGTTTTCTAAACTGAGTCACTATTGTATGGATATTGTTTTTAAATATTTGCCCTGCTGAGGTCTTATCTGCTGTGGCTTAAGTGTACTCAGCTAGCACAAAGACTTGGCCACTAGCATTAAACTATTTTTCTCTTTCCCCTCATTGAACTTAGGCTTAAGCAATGTCAGCTAGGAACTGACTTAATCCAGCATTTTACAAGCACCATGATAAGCATATTGACTGCCACAAACAAAAAGCAAAACTTCTTCAGTGAAACTATTATAAAAGGGAAAAAAACCCCAACTTTTAAAAAGGAAAAAAATAACTTAAAAAAAAAGCTCCTGTAAAACATTCTTTATTCTGTGGATATGGTGGCCTTGTACTTTTTCTCACATGTTAAGACAAGAGTCAACAACACTTACACTTCACATGAAATTCCCATATTCAGAGAATGAAATATTCAACTGAATTGGTAATACATAAAAAATAATACAGAAAAAGCATACAAAAGAAGCACCCTGCATACAATAACAATCCTTAAGGACACCTCACTTTTTGAGATCTTAAATTGAAATGTCAGCATAGACATAAAAATGGAAGGCATGATTAAAGCGACACTTTTAACACAGATAATTGTGAAGGAATTAGAGAAAAAAGGCAGAGGAGCAAAATTATTGGAACAGATATATTTGTTAGCAGCTTCATATGCAATTAAAGTAGACCTACTTAGTACTACAGGAGCTCCACAAGCTACTTCAAGCTTGACTTCCTACCTGTTTGTGTGACTTCTGTCACTGGTGTTCTCTGTGTTTCACACGATTGAATGCTTTTACCTTCCCACCATTGCTGTGGGATACAGAAGTGTGGGCCTGGACAGTGGTACACTCTGGAGTGCAGTTAGCTTGTTGTCAGCTCCATGACTTGTTGGCATTAACCTGGGGATGAAACACACAGGATGATGCCACTTTAGTGTCAGCGCAGGCCTGGGCCTCTGCTGCAAACCCTCCTTCTGCTGGCAGGTCCAAATGTGTGCCTTCACTCTGACCTGGAGCGGCATTTGGTTGAGGGATCAACTGGTGTTTCAAGCCCCTTGGTAAAAGCTTTCATTGCCCTTACCTGCACATGCAGATCACTGTGTGTGCATGAAGTGAGGGAGGAACATGTATAGGATCCTTCTGGGAGTCATTCTTTTTAGTTACAGTGGCCTCCCTTCTGCTCTGTTCCTCTCTAGTACCTGTTCAGCATACATTTGCTTCCTTGGGACTTTTTGCACGTGGCTTATCTGTACAATTTCCAAGACCTTTACCTTTGCAGAACTTTGACTGGGATGCCTCTTGCTTCACAGCAGGGTGGCCAAGAGTTTCCCTTTTTACTGGACTCCATTAAGGAACAGTGTTCAGAGTCTGCAGGTTTCCATATTCAGCCTTTCATTGCTCACAACCACTGAAGACATTGCACTTCAGTCTTGGGCACAGTGGCTCTGCCACATATTGTTTTGCACATACATAAAGATGTGGTTTTCTGTAGGGATAGATCCATGTCTAGTGTGTGCTTTTTTCTTAAGTTCTTTTCCCTCTGTTTTCTGAGCTTGTATTTTTCTGGGCACAATCACAGTTCTGTCTGGAATGCATCAAACTAAGCACTTTCTCTCCTTCTCTCCCTTCATCCCACACTTACTTTCTATTCCCATGCTTCTTTCCTACAGACCCTCTGGCTCTTTAATCACAGAGCTTTACAGTAGCTAGAACAGTGCCTGTCCTGAATGCCTATTTCTTTCTTGATACGCATCATGTGCTTTATCTCCCGAATGAAGATAGTCAGAAACATGCCATCAGAGAAGTGAGCCACCTTTACAATGCCTTGCAACCTTGTTCATCCTCCAGCCAGCTTCACACCTGTTTGGAGTGTACATAATGGTGGGTGAAGTTGCCATGTGAGTTGGGTCTCTTCTGAAGGAAAGCATTTCTTAAACTGGAAACACAAAGAACATCAGAATTGAAAACTCTACTCGAGTGACTCACCAGAGTCCCAGACTTACACTGACAAACTCTTTAATTCTTTGGGACTGCAGACTTTGAGAACAATACATTTGTATGAAGAAGCATGTGCAAGTGATTTTAGTGGGAATTCTTTACCTTGTTCTTCTGTAGTACCTTATTTGCAATTTGACTGCTGCTTCCCATCCTGATGTTGGATGCAGTGCTTCTGTAGAATGGACGGCCTGGGAAGTACGTTGGGATAGACAGAGCTTGCAAATGCTTAATCCTGCTGATTGACTTCACATTCACACTCAGTTTATCACCCACAAGCAGCACCACTGAGGCCAGTGGCTGGTACCCTTATGGAAGTGGTGCCAGAGCACAGCTAAACTCCCAGTTCTCCCAGATTCTTGCATGGCTCTGATCCAAGCCTCTTGTGTGAGTAAGAGAGGTCCAGAGAACAGTTAGGTGCACTGTAGTAGCAGTGATGAGGATGAAATTTTAGTCAGGGAAGGGAACAGGCATCTACAGGTCTCCCATTAGCAATACCCAAGGATACGTGAAGGGACTACACTTGTGCATCCCCCACCCCAAATCCCATCCCCATTAAGGCTGTGCCTGTCCTGGGTGAAAGAATGGGCAAAGTGGTTCTCTGCAAACAGCTTCATGTCTGAAGACAGCCCTGCTGGTACCCTCCCTGACATTTCCATTCCCTTCCCCTACCTCAGCAGGGCCAAAGCAAGAAAACAGGGCTAACCATCTGGTCCATGGATGTAAAATCAACACACTCACTTTGAATGGAAAAAGGCAATTCAAAGTACAGTGAAGCACAGAGCACTTTTCTTTTCTGGAAGATCACAGTATGTGGCACCTCATAAGTTTGCCCCTGATTATGGAAACAGCTGGAGAGGGGTCTTGCACTGCTGTCTGACACATTTTATTTGGAGGGAAAGTAATTTTGGTCCTAAGTGTTGTAATGCAATAACCCGGCATGATAGGAAGCTCTTGTAACCTGATGTGTTCCCTCTGTTTTTCAGATGAAGGAGCCCCACAGCAAAGAAGACTCACTGAGCAAGCCCGAGTCCAGGCCTCTCTGGGGCAGTGAGGAGGCAGGTATGGGCAGCGTATGGCAGGGCGGTCAGTGGGGCCAGGGTGGTGTGAGGGCCAAGAGGGCAGAGGTCTCTGCTTCTGACATTCCTGTATTCAGGGCTGAAGTACTTTGTCCCCAAGCCAAGCCTAATTGAAGGCTGTTTTCCATGTCAAAACGACGCAGGCTTTCACCCACTGAGTGTTTGCTGGACAAAAACAACAACAACAAGAACAACCCACTTGCGTTCAGGACGGCTGCAGTGCACAATGTGCTGTACAAAGGCTCCTGAGGAATTATGCCATGGCATAATGCAGAAAAACAAAAGTATCATAGCAGATCTGTTTAGTAAGCTGTCAGCCATGTTTTGGCATTGATCTGCTATGTGAGCAGAGCTCTCATTAGCTACCAGCAAGAGCACAGTGAATACGTTTGAGGGCAAAAGTGTCCACTCAGTGATCCCTGCTCTGTACACAGGACTGAGGACATGAGTACTGTGCACATGAGGAGCCTCATTAATTTTATCATAGACAGCACAGACAGAATAAAGTGAATATGTTGAGCTCAAACATTCTTCTTACTCTGTCTTCTATCTATCTTAGGGTTCTGCTTTTTAGGGTGACATGGGGTTTTTTTTTTGTGTGCTTTGTCTTTACTTCTCTTTGTCTTGCTATAAACTTAGATCTTACTTACAAATTAAAAGTGTACCAGATTAATTTATACCACTGGTGCTGTGGTTGGATGACATGTCAGGACTGCATTTAAGCCAAGAAAAAAAAAAAATAACCAAAAAATACTGTGGCTACACAGTGCAAATATCCTAGTAAACAAACCACTCCTAGCATGACAAGTAGCTGTCAGATCCTGAGACAGATTTCACTTGAACAGTTTGGGGATTTTCTTCCTACTCTCTTTGCCATTTTTGCAACTGTCCCCCTGGGAAACATCCCAGAAGCCTCTGTCCCCATTAGGAGGAAATCTTTCACTTCCTTGCTTTGATTTTGAATGCTTAATGCTCCTGGTTAATTCCCCTGACCTATAACCAGTCTTGGCTTCTATGCATAGAGATTAAATACTGATGTAGATGATAAATTTTTATGAAACAAGTTTAGAAATACATTTAACTAATCACTCTCGCTTCTTTGTGAGATCTCACTGTGGTGTGTGAACATTGCAGGTTATACTGATTCCTAAGAAATGTTTGTTATAGCCATAATAGACTTTATTTCTAAAATAGGGGAGTCCACACAGGGTAGATCCACCGGTTTAACTAATTTGAGTGGTGTTTTTTTCTTCCTGAAGTGCAATAAACCAGTGATCTTCTTTACACCTCCAACAATTGCATATGCAGTGTGAGGGCCCCCAAAGTCCCTCCCACTCACTCTTGCCCTCCTTTCTCTACCAGAAGTTATTGTCCTCACGGCTAGGTCCAGAACTGGCTACATGTGAAAGCAGATTTTGGGAATGACACAGTTTTTACAGTATTTAGTGGCCGCTTCTTGGTGGTGGAGATGGGATCGGCTTGCTGTTCTTCTTTTTCACCTGGATTGATTATCTATCCAGGCTAATTTCAGTTAAAGCAGAAAAGGTACTCATGGTTTACTAATCTGGGACCTAGTCCCAGGGTAAACAAAGTTTAAGGGCTCTTCTGCCATGACACAACTGCCCTAAATGGTTCCCGCAGTGACTGGATGAGCAGACACACTAAGGATAACATCTTAAATCACCTTTGATTTTCAAATGTTTCTGAGTGGTTCTGCCTAAGAAGCATTTAACAGCTACTTCACCATATCAGTTAATTGAACTTGATTAAAACCCAGTTGCTTCACAGTAACAAACTTGGTAGCCAATTCTTAGGCATCTGTAAAAATGCCATGAGAGGGCTAAAGCAGTGTTTCGTTCCAGGTTTCTATAACAGCAATCAAAAGTAATTGTGTTTAGCACCTGCATAATCCCCTCATTCGGGACTAAAGTAGTATGTTTGCATTCTAGTTACATACTGGCTCTTGATTACACCAGAGGACTTAAACCGCTTTGATGCAAAAGCTTAAACTCTTGGGTTGCATTGGGCTCCAGAGTGAGTCTTATGACTCAGCCATTTTGTGGCTGTGTTTACATGACAAAAGTGGGTGTCCTTGGGGATGATTGCAACAGGCAAAATAATTCCATTGTCAGAGGATGAGGAGAAAGAAGAGGAGGGTATCATCATGAGAAAGCAGTTTTTAAATAGTATCTCCAAATGGTCTTTAAAAGTTTTATCAAAGATCTGTCTGTCTTGATGAAGGAGCAGTTGTCCTAAGCCTCCTGTGATCTTTGAAAGAAGTCTGTGAATTGTCTACAGACTTAATCCATGGTTAACGTTTATAGAATATTCCCATTATTTATCTTATATAAATACTAATAATATATCTCTTCAACTTGAAAAGTAAATGGAAACAGAAACGAAGGCCTGTCACCTATGGTTTCTATCACTGGATAATCTGGAATTACTGTGCATAACATTAAACAGTGGCACAGTAAATAGGACATTACTATCCATTCTTCACAGGCAGCTCTGCCTTCATTAGAGCTCCACCAGCTCTTAAACCAGAGGGGAAATGCCCTCCCTGCACCACTACCAACACAACAGGCAAATCACAGAAGGTGGGAAACCACCCCACACAAGACTTTTCATTTCCATACATTCATTGAGCTCAAAGATATGTTGATAGCAAGAAGCAGTTCTTACTTCTATACATCATTTTTTCTCAAATTTTTCTTAATAATTTGGACCCGAAGTGCCTATTAAATAAAACTCAAAAATGTGTGGTACTTAATGCCTCTAGTTTTCAGTGCCAGGCTTATAGCAGTCTTGCCAATTGTTGCAACTTGGTGATGAATCTCATGATATTTCAAGTTTCCTTTACATATCCTACCTACTTGACCTAGTAGACTAGGGCAGGTGCTGAGATACTTAGTATTTGTGTCTGAAGAGAAAATGTGAGACTGTGAAGTACCTGGAAGCTCTGAAACAAGAGAGCAGGAAGAACGAATCTACCATTGATTATTTTTATTTTAAAATGGTGTGTAAACAAACTTTATAACTTGATGACAGTGTCTGGACTCCTGATTTTGAAATGCTTTAGGTTTGCAACACTGCTCATGTTAGCAGGTACTTCATTTTCAGTCCTCTGTTCCTGTCCAATTCACTACAGCATTTCACAACCAAGCTGGCAATACCACTTTCCAGCACAGGGTTCCAGTAGTCCGAGCAGTGAGCACTTACTTGTGCCACACACTGCTTACACCACAAAAAAAAGCAGCTGTCCCTGACCCAAGATATTGAAGTTCAAGAGCTCAGATCTGTGTGACTTTTGACCTTCATACTGCATAAGTCTATACTGATTTTCATCACTGAAAATGAGACTTACAGTGTTTACTAGTTTTACCAAAGTTATTTGGTGTTTCCCAGACATTTTGTCTTCAGGCTATAAAACACAGTATTTTTCTAAACCTAAGCTGATTCCCAAATACTAATTCTTATTGTTACATCTATAGCACTCATTCAAATCAGCATTTCAACATTAGACATAGTGTTACCATCTCGGACATTTAACATTCATGAGGTAACCTGCTCCCTTGCTTCTCTGCCTTCCTCTCCACACTCAAAATGTTGGACTTCTTAACTGAATTTTAGGCCTTAGAGTTTATTTGCATCATATATCACCATATGAAAGTTATAAACTCACTATGAGGGAGAAAGGGATAGCAATGGAAAGAGAGTGAGAAAGAAGGAAAGGAAAGGAAAGGAAAGGAAAGGAAAGGAAAGGAAAGGAAAGGAAAGGAAAGGAAAGGAAAGGAAA
>WTSP01012724.1:0-16316 GCA_025331215.1 Actenoides lindsayi | reverse complement strand
GAAAGGAAAGGAAAGGAAAGGAAAGGAAAGGAAAGGAAAGGAAAGGAAAGGAAAGGAAAGGAAAGGAAAGGAAAGGTTTTATGAGACTGAGATCACATGATCAGCATGTGCTTGCACCTGCTGGGCCCAATCTGCTGCTGCTTATCCTAAAGCTATGCAAAATGTTCCTGTTTAGATTTGGTATCATTTTGCACCTACCATGATACTCACTCTGTAAGATATCAGTGGTTACCCAAGAAGCAAACCAACAGATAATCAGTCTGTTGGGTTAATGTACTTGATAACATTGGTAATTTAATGCTCTCAACTACACTTTGATGTTAAAAGCCCCTTGAACAGAATGGGAAGAGAAGTGTAGAAGGCTGAGATGTAGTTTCCATTTTTGATAGTTATTTATAGAGCATATGCATGGGGAGACCTGCTTTTATGGTGGAAATTGAAGGACTGTCCCCTTCTGCATGAGAAGATATGGTAACTCAAGGGAATAGCAGCCAGAAGGACAGAAAATTAATGATTGGGGCGTTTACTGGATTTTTTCCCTAGGTACTGCACCTCATCTTGCAGCTCTCTTTTATGTATTTCTGGAGATTGCACTGCAAACCATGATATGCAGTGAAATTGAAAACAATCTATAAAGTCTAAGAGCCCACTGTGAAAAAAACAAACCAAGCAAAAAACAAACCCAAAACATCAACAAAAATTCCACTGTAGATGTAAAGTATTTTGTGTAGGTACAAAATCCTGAAGGGACAATAAAAGGAATTATTTCTCCTTCCTTCTTGAGAAGTATAAAAAACTGCTCCATGAGATCTGTTGCTTACTTGACTGGCACAACATTATTTCACAGCTCAGTGTAAATTTTGAGCCCAAGAACAGTCCTCTGAAGTCCCATATGGATGTTCTTCTTTGGGAGCATGGGAAAGATTTACTTTGCACTTGCAGAGTTCACATTGAGGAAAACTGGATGGGTGCTCCCTATTTGGGAGCACACAGACTAGGATTCAGTGCTCTTTGCTATTTGTGAGGACTGGAAGCAGAAAAATAATTCCCAAACATGTCTGTGTTTGAAATGCAAAAGAACCATGTTTCCCCCTGTACAAAGCTCACTGACCTGACCTCACCAAAGTGCAAGAGAAAGGATCACCCCACTGATCCAGCCTTTCTCCTCAGCCCTGGTTTTCCTCCTGTTATCACTCTGTATTCCATATGTGCTTTGGGTATGGAGCAATAAAGTCAGTCAGTGCCTTTCTCCAAGGAAATCATCAGTCTGATTCAGCTAGCTGTGGAAAATAAAAGTTTTGATTTGAGACTGATTATCAGGATGGTCTTTTTCTTTTTCTCACTTTCCCACAATAGCTGGCCATCATACTTGGCTACTTTTGTCCTTTCAACACAACATTTTTGAAAAATTGATCTCCAAAACAGCCTTTGTTTTTTGGTTTGGTTTTTTTTGCCAATGTGTGCCTCTTTGGGAAAACTAAGGCTTTACTTCCGAAAAACTAACAATTCGGTAATTTGATTTCCTAATAGACAAGCTTTAAAGATTAAAATTTCAAGCCCATGGTATTCCTTAGTTTAATGGAACATCAACTTTTGTTCTACTTTTCCCTCATCTTTTCCAATAAAGCTTTTTCCTTACACAAAATCTAGCTCAATTAAAAATGTGCTGAAACTGTTCTAAAGGCACAGCTTGAAATTCAGCTTTGCAACTTACAGAAGGTAATTATTTCACATTTTATTTTTCTGTTAACGTATTCATTTATATACTACAACATGGTAGCAGATCAAAGGTCTAAAAGAGCTTAATTGCAGTTAATATAAATGTCTCTCTATGTGTCATACTGAACTTGCACTAAAAAAAGAAATGTAACAGTCTGGGTTGAAGGCATGTGAAGTCATTCCAGATATACCTGCAGGACAGCTTCATGCCAATCTGCAGCCATCAGTGTCAAGCAGCAAGAAGTGCTCCATGGCAGCTTGGATGCCGCAGTTTGGAAGATCTGTGGTGACAGTCCATTCCAAATTTTTTTGGTGAAAAATTGTGTTCCCTGTACTTTTAGTTCTGAAGACTTCTTCTCAAATAAAAAACAAAATAATAATCTCATCTGATTTCAGACCTCTGCAGAAAGGTTGGTGGTGTCACAGGTTGTCACTCTGGTTTTTTGTGGCAATGAATGCAGAGGAACAGCAGGCATTTTGACCTACAGGGGAACTCCTGTCTGAGGAGAAGACTCATTCCCTACTTGTGTCCTTTTCTCTCCCCTGACTATGAAGGAAGGCTGGATGACCTGGGTTTCACTTCTTGAAAACCTTCAGTGGTGGGGATTCCTCATTATCCCACTACTCCTTTCTGTCTTTGTTCCAAGCATTATGTTATTGTCCTTAGAGTTCCATTTTCTTGGAAAGCCCATGCAGATTTATCACAGTGCTAAGGTGGTTTGGTTTGGTTTGGTTTGGTTTGGTTTGGTTTGGTTTGGTTTGGTTTGGTTTGGTTTGGTTTGGTTTGGTTTGGTTTTTAATTGCCTTCTTGTTCTGTTGAGTTATAAATCTGGTGCCTGACATACCACAAAATATGATGAAGGAGGCCAGCACAAAATAATCCAAGCCAGGGCCCTGGGTCTCTGTCTTCCCAAGTGTAGCAGTAGATGAGATTTCTAGAGGAGCTGTTACACTGGTACAGTGGTTGGTGATGAAGGCAAGGGAGGGCAAGAGGATAGAAAATAGGCCACCAGAGAAAACAATAGAGTGATGAGGAGGCACCACTTGCATTGCTCTCACAAGTACCAGAAGGATATCCAGATCTGACCTTTTCTCCTGCTCTAACATTTCCCTCACCATCATGTATTTTGCAGACAGTATCCAAACTGCAGCTCTATTCTATTTGAGAGTGTGCCAGTTTGTAGTTCCCCCATGAGGATCCATATCTTGGCTGGCAAGACCTAATGGAAAGCCGTTTTTCTGGAGCCTTGCCAGTGAAAAGAAATACAGGTGTTATAGAAGTCTGTTAATAATTTTGAAGAGCAGTACAAGGACCATCATCCACAACCTTTTTGTGCAGTTATGTGGCTAAGCAATAAAAAACACACAAACATGGATTGCTTTAAGTTTAACAGAGAAAAGCTCAGGGAAAACATGGCACAGAAGAGATGTTGAGTATCAGGAGTCTCCTGGTTGTTCATCTGGATTACTTTGTTCCTGCCTGAGAACAACTATTGCTGTGTATTTTATATGCGCTGAAACAAACTTTGAGAAGCAGCTATAAAACCTCTCACTAATTTAAAAGTCCGTATCAAAAGATGTCCCTAAAGAAAAAATGGACATACTCAGTTGTTATAATTTTCTGTATTTTTTGTTTCTAAAAGTGACCTTGAAATTGGGAATGTGCCCATGTTGTTTCCTTACACAGAAAAAAGACAAAAATCACACTATTGTTTTCTTTTGCAATGGTAGCACAAGGTCTTCCTGTATTATATTTTTCTGAAATATATTTTGCAAGATTCTCTGTGTGATCACAGTTCTCAAAGGTTGAGGTTTGTCCAGGAAGGGAGAACTCAACCAAGGTAGTATACCACACAGCATCATGTCCAGATGCGTCAGCCCTTACTATCACACAGGAGAAATGGTTCCCATATCAGAACAGCTTGACGGAGGAGAAGACGTTCAATTCTTTTCACATTGATGCAAATACACCGAGGTAAATGTGTTTTTGGAAAGAGAAGGGCTTTCTACACATTATCCTTTAATTACGTTCCAAGGCCCTAGACAGAGAGGTGGCTGTCCCCAAACTGATTGCCTTAGGAAGGAGAGGAAATATTCCTCAAAGAAACCTACTGCTTTTCCAGCTCCTACACAGGAGATGGAAGGCTTCTGTTCACAAGGAGAAGAAACCATGTTTTAAACTTTTTCATGCAAAATATAGCAATGACCAATGTCTATGACTGTATTAAAGCCTCAAAAACCCTCCTGCTTCTCAGGAACCAGGGGAGTAAGGTGTATGATTCCAGTCACTGGTATAAAAAAGGATTCATTTTAAATTATGTGAACATCATTCCTTGATACCCTCCATTGTCTCAAGGAGATATTTATATCTGCTTTGTCACTGCACATCTCAGAAGGCAATTTGTGAATACCAGTTCAATGGTTAGGGAAATGGATTCAAAACCTATTATAATCAGACTTTAATATGTTGGAACAAAATTGTTTCGTTTACCTGAGATGCGCTATCATTTTCATTTAGCCTACCACATCATTCAAATAGTATTATCCAGAGATAATTACCAGAGAAGACAAGCTCTTGTCTGCTTAAAACACAGCATCATAAACTCATTTACTGCAAATTAAAACAGATAAAATATTGCTGTTGCTTTTAACATAGCTGCACAAAAAAAAAATAATTCCATTTGCAAGTATGTTAAAATTAATTGTAGGAAGTGCAATATTGCGACTTACAACCTGTGTCCTAAACAAAATATTTCAAACATCCCAGTAAAACTAAATTAATGTATTCGTAGGAAGAAATTGAAAACTATAAAAGAGACATATCTCCACAAAAAAAGCATTGGATGCCTTTGGATGACTCCAGGGGGAAAAAAAAAAAAAAAAGAAAGAAAAAAAAAGAGAGAAAAGAAAAAAAAAATTTTTTTACAATAACACAGAGAAAAGTCATAAATATTGAAACAACAAATAACTTTTATTCTATAGACAGTCATATACATCACATGGATGTGAATCATCCCACTAAAACTAAAGGGGCTACTTGCTTACCTGAAAATAAATACACTGGTTTGTACAACTGAAAGCATACATTCTAATACAGGGTGACCTACCGTTCCTAGGGTCTCTACATATCCTTTAAGATGAAATACAACATCATCTGCAAGACTGCTTTAGAATCACACTGTAGCTCAGGAACAGCCTGACTGGGGGACAGAGATATTTCTCTGTCCACACAAACTTTTTCCTCTTACATATGTTGTTACATTGCAGATATATCAGAATTGCAACACATTTTTAATCACAGAAACTACAGGTTCTGGTCTGCTGGGCTCATGTTTGCTAAGCTCTCAGCATTGCGCTCGACCTGAACGTCTGCCAGCATTTGCAAGAACATGGAGTTGTGAAAGGCAGCCAAAACTGAAGGGACACTTTCTGCATGAAATACATTCAGTATAAATCAAGGGTTAGAGGTTTTCACAAGTATTTCCCTTATGCCAGAATTATCATAACAGTTCAGGTTGGTTTATATTATTCTTCCCTTAATTAAAAAAAAAAAAAAAAAAAAAAAAAAAAAAAAAAATAAAAAAAAACAAAAAATTAAAGGTTGCAAAAACGATTTCCAAAAAGCAAAAACTATAACAAACCACAAGGAAAAATACTATTAAAATACCCTAAAAAAAAAAAAAAAAAAAAAAAAAAAAAAAAAAGAAAGAAAAAAAAAGGAAAAAACCTTCTGCATTAAACGTTTTGAGAGGACAAGTACATGATTTTTGCAGCATTAAAGTGCTGTTTAGAGGGGTCCTGTGGGTCACCCATCTCACCTCAAGGGTAGACTATGGCCAGCACTGCAGCAGGTTAGTGTGACTTTGTCTGGCTGAGGCTTAGAAACCTTCAGGTCCAGGGTTTTCTCCAAATCTCAAGAAAGCCTGTTCCCAGGATACACTCCTCTCCTGGTGGGCATTTTGTCTCCTAATGTTCAAGCTGAACATTCATCTTGCTGTCATTGTCCCATCTTGTATCTTCTGTTACCACTGAGAAAAGTTTGGCTCTGATGTCATTGTAGCTCCTTCTTATGAAGTCATAGGCTGCTGTTCAGCTGCCTTTGGCCTCCTCTTCATTACATGATACAATCTCAGGTCTTCAACACTTCCTCAGTGATCCTGTGTGATAGACTCGTGACCATCCTGGGAACCCTCTACAGTTTCCTGACATCATTCTCGAAGTGGGTGGCCAAAACTATGCACAGTTTTCCATATTCTATTTGACTCCACCCTATGAAATGAAAATGTGAGAAGTGATCTGTTTCACTTGAAGTAATTTTGAAGATGACGTTGAACTCAGTCACCTCTGAAGGTGACTGTAGCTGATGATGTTTCTTTCAGAGTACTGGCTTTAACTCAAAGCATCCAGGAAGAAAGAAAGGTCTGAGGGGAAAAATAAAGGGAAATGCAGGAACAGATTGAGGAAAAAAGATCACACCAAGGACTAGTGGAAATGATGGAAAGAAGACAGAGGAAAAACAAGGCTGAAAAATAAGAGCAAGGGAGCAGTGCAGAAAACTATGCCCTGTCACTGTTGTTACACTCTGATTCAGGATGCATGTAGACTAATATAATCTACTTAGCAAATGAGGATGGGTCATGTTTTAAATCATTTAAGCTAACAAGTTTCACTTTTCTGAGAGGAGAAAGCCAGCAGCAAAAAGAGTCCACCAAATAATTGCTTTGCTCTACATCTCACTGAGTACGTTGCTCAGGTGCTTTACCATGACAGCCTTTGAAACATATATTTCATTTATTTCAGTCCCCTTATAACTCTGTTGGAGCATTTCACTGTCTTCAAGGGAGACTTCCAAAATATCCTCTGTCAGGGATTTTCTCTCAGCTTTCTGTGCAGCCCACTCCCACTTGCACCAGCATACCCAAGCTTGCCTCCGCCTCCCAGCTGACTAAGGAATGACTGAGTAAGGAGAACCAAATCTGGAGTTTGAATTGGTCCTCTTGGAAATGCTATCTGAAGTCTTTCAAAACAATGAATAAATTGTCCATATAAGGACTTCCTCAAAAAATTACTTCATTGCATTGAGTGCAGTATACTACCCTCCCCACAACTCTGCAAAGATCTGACTAACAACAACTTGCTCAAGAGCTCACACATAAGCAGAACTTCACTTTACACAAGAAAAACTGTCATATTTTTGGACGTGGCTTCTGGGAAAAAAAAATCAAAAAAAAAAGAATCATGTGACAAAACCAAAGGCGAGAAAAGCCCTGACATCATGAAGGCTGGCAGTGTACTCCAGAACAGCCAATGTTTATGCAAAGATGAGAGCTAAACTTCTGTCAAATCTGTGCACGGTAAAGAAGTGCCTTGCCCATCAGGGTCAGCAGGGGCTTTTCATTGCATTCGTACCTTGCTTTCTTGCATACTTTCCTGTCGCACAGATGGGACTGTATCTCAGAATCTTTGGAGGCAAAAGAGAACAAATTCACATCAGAAAAGACAGCCTGGGAAATAGCTTTGTCTTTTCATAGAAGTCAGAGTGCTGTTTGTGATTCTTGCACCCCAGAACAGCTCCACAATACCCTGCAGTTTCAGCAGGATGTTGGGTTGTGTGTGACCTGCCTTCAGCTGTTGTGTTGTGTTGCTATGTGCTCATGCTGACAGCTGTTGCGTTCTGCTACAAATTAGTGCCTGTCTTTCACTCTGGAGTGAAGTAATACCTACGGTCTGGGACAGATTCCAGTTCACTATGGAAATTCCCCCAAAACAAGTGAAAATATTACCAAAATGGATGCTTTGTACCTATTTCCTGATCAGTCACATGCTATTTCCTCTTTCTATATGGAGTTCACCACACACTCCCACACCAGTTCCCCCCCCTTTTTTTTTTTTTCCCTTCCTAGCAGTCTAAACATCTTGTCTTGTGAAAAGAATTCTGCATCTTAGTGGTTCTTCATTTCTTGTAAGCTGGCCCTGAAGAAATGTCAGGATGCTGAGCCATGCTTATGAATGATGGTGTACAGCCTGGAAGCCTGCTTTTCTTTCTGTGGAGCCAATTGGAAGTAAAATGTGATTTTGAAATCTATTTAAAGACCTTCTGGGAAAATCATAATGAGTGATGAAAGAGGACCATTTTGTAAGTCAATAGCTGTAATATATTGATAAAATATATTTTAATCAGTTTAACATTCTTAAATTGCTTTAAAAGCGTTTGAATTGCCACTTTGGTTCAACTAAAGAACTCCTTGCCCAGGATCTCATCACCAGTAATGGTCAGTGTCAGATAACCATGCAGAGGTGATTCCTAACCTGTGGCAGTACCAGTATTCCATCAAACGTCAGATAATGACCTGATAAATAACCACAATTTTTTTGTAAGTAATCAGTCAAAGAAAAGAAACAGATATAAAAATAATAATATTCTCAAACATTATCAAAAAAAGGTGAGTGAACACTCAGAGTTTAGCTTCTTTACAATTATTTGTGAAGTTAAACTTTATAGTCATTTTGTACAAGGCGGTCTATGGGTGGTTTTCCAACACCCTAAGTAATTTTTGAATTAACAAGATTTGAAAATCACTGTTAAAGGGGAAAGCACAAGATACTCAGAGAAGTTTATTTCCTATCCTGGTAGCCACACATAGGCTTATACAACAAAGTGGGACATGATGTCTTAGGCTCATAATATTCTTCAATATTTAAAACCACTGCAACTGAAAGTGAAAATGTGTATAAAGAAAAAGCACTTATTATATTAATGAATTAATGCTGGTTCTCACAGTTTCTAACTTCATAAAAGCCTTCCCCCCTCCCCCCCAAGAATAAGTCACATTTTTCTACTAGGCTGTCTTTAACAAATGTGTTCACTAGCTCATTAAGCATTACTGTACATGTAAGTATGTTCCAATGATCACAAATGCACAAACAGAAGTCCTTTATACTATTCTATGACTCAGCTCACACAGGCAAAATGACTTGGATGTTTACTAGTTGTGGTTGCAGCTCCTAAAGACAAATATGCTTGAAATAACCAGAGTGAATACTCTGGGATTAGAGTGATTACAGATCTTTCATCAGTGTGACCTGAGACTAGATGAAAGAGTTTTAAGTTCTGAGTATGCTGTTCATATTAGAAATGTTAAGACAGAATTAAAATACTTTAAATGAAAAACTTGTTCACAGCACTAAATATATATGTACACATAATACTAAGATGAGAAAAACATGGTTTGTAAAAAATATGTGAGAGTGGTATCTCAAGACAAAGATGAACATACTTTACTAGCACATACTATTCATTCTGAATCAGGTATAGTGAAACTGAAAAAGGATTATTCAGATACAGAGATACTACTCATCTGAATCTGGCATAGGCAGCTCATTGTGTATTTTAGACTTTCATATCTCAAACACTGGCACAAACAGATTTTCTTCCTTTCTGAGAAATTCCCTTCCTTTCTCTGCTCATATGTTTGCTATATGTCATTTCTGTAAAAAGTGCTAAGAATCCCAGAACTGCAGAACAGGTCAAAACTAGAGTGAAACTTGGGAGAAGACACCATCTGATTTTGATTCAGAGTCCAGTAGCTGTGATTTAAACCACTGTTTTGAGTCAGTCAGTCTGGGTCAGTCACTAAATGAGAAAAACTGTTGTCAAATTTTGCCTTGTAGGTGGTGGGCTATTCTTACAACAAGTTGAGCATGGGATCGAAAGCCACAAGCCGTACAAAATGTTTATTCTATTTCAGGCTCATCATATGACAATGACCCAAGTCATCCAACTTCCCCATGTCTTCATTGTTTAAAATATCACTGTCATTATTTGCCTGGGTGAGGGTTTACAGAGTTCTGGATAAAAGCATTCATAAGTGAAAATCATTGCTAAGTGAAAATCATGAATAATACAGCACTAGTAATACAATTCCCTATGACAGTAGAGAAGTTTGCAGTGCTATGCTTTGCAAGTGACTAAAGTGGCCATTGGCAGGTACATTGTGCATAGCTTTTCTGTATTTAAACTGTATATTTACCTTCAGTGGTTCACCTGCCTTATGGAAATAATACAACACTAAAGGCCAAAAGTGCTGTTTTCAATCCTTTATCTCATGGGACAGCACTTTGTTTATCCTCTTTATGCTTCAATTTCTTCACCTGGAACTTTATCTGTATTTCTAATGAACTCCAGTATCAACAAAATACAAACTGCTTAGTAATGTTTCCTATGTTGCAGCAGGCTGAGACATGTTTGCAACATGCCAGAGTTCCAGGAGTTAATTTTTCTGATGCCCTATTAAAAATACATGGAGACAGTTGATTCTCTTTCTCCTATTCTGTTTGTTTGTTTGTTTGTTTACCCCAGGGAAAAAAAATAATTCTACACCATTAATAAGCCTGTCTTGTACAAAAGATCAATGTATGATACTTAGCTAGGTAGAGAGGTGTTCCATTCATCCCACTGCAGGTGTAGAGATTAGTGTCATGGTGAGAATTATGTACCAATCACACTATGTTCACCAGGAATCAAATATGCTAGACCTGCTATTCCCCATTTCTGTATGCAAATATTTTCTGAAAGAAAGCACAGTGTTACAAGGTTCTGCTGGGAAGCGTTAAGAAATATCAGCAAGTACTTGGAGCGTGGCACACTTCCCAATCTGCATCCCTTTTTTACAAGGTTCAAATGATAATGCAGCCAATGCGTGTAAGAGCAGCGGTACTATGCTTACTGTTTGCCTTGCACACTAAGTGGGCTGGGATATACATCTGTCTCCAGTTTCAGCTGTGCCAGCTGAAGAGGCTGCGCCCAGGTGCTCATCACCTGGCTGACTCATGCAAGTTAGTGGGAGCTCCCATATGGAGATCTGCCAGCAGATCCAAGGGTTGGTAGCACCCACCGTGTGGGTGCTAGTGAGCAGCTGCAGATGCACTGGGCTGAGGAAGCCCTTGATGAAGGCTGAAAAGGTCATATACTCACAGCCTGTGGTCTACTGCATGATTATACATGGGTGGGTGTCTGTGCTTGTCAAAACCTCCTGATTCTTATCCTTGAAAGAAAATTTTGAGACAGTCAAGCTTGAGCTAAGAGGAAGAGACAAGAAACCTCAGAGATAAAGTAGCCAGACCTGATATATGTAACAGCAAATATAAGTCTGTGTCACGCAGACAGCCAGGCTAGCTGTTCTAGCAGTTTCTTTTAGTCCTGAAGTCTAGTGAACCTATGGCAGAAGCTTGAGCTGGGCTGCCTGAAGTTAAGCTCTTCTTTGGGAATCCCATAAAGAATTTACAAAAAAAGTAAAGGCAGCTTCTATCAAAGTAAATGAAACCCATATCAAAAGTTGCCAATTCACTTTAGGGCTTAAGTTGTGGACTGATTGGAATCCTACAAAGAGATTCACAGTGCAGTGAATGACTGAACAGGTTTGAAAATAGCATCTGGAAATGAAGAAAAGAAGTTAATGATGCAGATGTTTGTGGCTTTTTCTTTCTATGTCTGCCTGTGAAACAGCTGTGAGACTTTTTTGTTTTACAGTAATATTCTTTGTGGTGATCGTGTGCTGTGGGAAAAGCACTTTCCTGGCATTTACAACGTGCTGGACAGTGCTAGGTGACACTACCGGTTGCCAGTTCAATGTGGATACAGTTATATTTCCTTTCTTTCCCCACAAATCTGGATTCAGGTCCTTTCTTGAATCATAACCTTTTAGGTGTCAGTGTTTCCAAGTCCCACAATTTTCACTCTGATTGGTTCTCCTGCTGGGAAGAGAACCAGGGCTATAGTATCATCAGATACCTAGGTAGGATTCCAAGGTACAGCAGACACCTGCAGTGCTTGTTCTGGGTCTTTCCATACTAAGTGTTCTGCATGTAATAACACATTTGTTATTTGCTAGGTTGACAGACATGGAATGTATATTGCTGTACAGTAATCTTAGTCCAGTTATTAGAATGGGAGAAAATTAATTTTGCATTTAATTTTTGGTTCTGCCACAGACTTCTCTCAGATGAGACACATTCTCTACTCTGTGGTTTAAAACCTGCTTTTATAAAATAGAACTAATACTTTCACATCTTGATGAGATGATATCAGGCACAGTGCAAAGCAAGATAACGTCAACTAATTTCAAGAAAGCCGGTACATCTTGTCTATCCAGCACAATACAGAACCATGAAAGGCTACCAGCTGGAAGCCAGGATGTATAATTCAACATTGAGGAGCACTATGGAACATTATATCAGTATTTCAAATCTTCTTCAAGTCCACAGCTAGATTGGACTGAGCCAGGTCAGGAATCTCTGCATGTATTTAAACTTGCCCTAAGATTTTTTCTTTTTGTATAAATATATATAAATCAAGGGAAAAGATGACCAATTTTCTCAGGGTATGTTGACAATATGATCCTCTAAAGTAATCCCACGTCTCTTCATGTGAAGCTTCAGAAATAAGAAAAAAAAAAAAATAAAATTACCTGTAATTCAAAAAAAGCATTTACTTATCTGGGGGTTTCAGGCCCAAATTCCTTCAACCAAACATTATACACTGCCTAATTCAGACCACTAAAGTGCTGTGCCTCCAGGGTGCTTATTTGTCTATTCTGACCAAAGATGGTACCTTTGGTAACTACATGCCTAAATCAAATGCCAAAACTTAAGAAAAGTAAATATATTAAGAATGAATTTGACTCTGTTTTGGACCAGTTACCTAGGGCAAAACTAACACTTCTTCCCTCACCCTCTAACTTAGACTAATGAGTCTACCCTCACAAATACTGTAATAACCCCAGTGAAAGCTATGAATTCAGGTAACTGTGGCAAATATTTGACACTATAGAACACTAGAGAGAAATCCCTATAGATAAAGCTCTGTTTAGAGTGCATATTTTGCATCCTTCTGCCCAGGAAGCCTCTTAGACTTCCTGAAAGAAAATCTCCTAGAAATAATACGGAATATTAAAGCAGTCAACATAATGGCAAGAGACATGGTGGTGTCACCAAGAAGAAAAGCATTAAGACCTGGCAGCATGAGCCCCCTTTAGTAGGCCTCTGTTTTCACATCCAATTCACCTCCAGGAGTCCAAGTTGCTGCTTTAAGTTAGCAGCCAGCTGAACCTCTCTAGCAAAAATTCCTCTCTTTGACTAATTTGCTTACTATTTGCAGCATTTGGTGCCTTAACTCCAAGGTTGCTGGAGGGCTTACAGTCTTAAAGAGATCTTTCTTTTAAGATAATGAACTACAATGGTGATGATGGGGGGTTTGTATACACATAAAAGGCATTGAGATATCATGGTAGCAAACACCTTGTGGAACACTAGATTAAGAGATAAGGGAAAGACAGATGACCTGATAGCTAGATTATATCAGTCATCATTTGTATTTTAGCACATATGTTCAAGCAAGAGATATAGGGAGACTTGCTCAGATTGTGTCCTTGATAGAAAATGCCTATATCCACTTCTGCTATTATCCTTCAAAAGCTAAGCTTTTGGAAGGAAAAACTGAGTGCCAGAGTCAGCAGACAGTCTATGCTTAGTGCTCTTCATTCTGGAGTACAAACCAGCTTCTCACATTAGGCTGCATTGTGAGCAAAGGAGACCAGCAGACTGAATTCACAGCATTACTAAAAATCTTCATTTCTCTCATGAGCCTTTTTTTATCACTTTAGCATCTTATTTTTCACCTCCTTTACCATACTAGCATCATCCAGTTCTGATGAGACCAAACTCTGTAGTCACAGACCGTTATATTAAGTTCATAATAACAATAGTGAATTCAAGTATCTGGTTCTAAGAGGGTTCTAAGCTAGAGAGGCTACACAATATTGCAGAGACTTACATTAATCTAGGGGACAGGGGTGGCACACTTCTGCAATCACTCCTCTCTGCTACAGGCTGAAACACCTGCAACATTTGCTCATAAAGTTGCAGTGACAACAACTCCGTTAGACTCAAATCGGTATGCTGGCATTAAAAAGGAAGTTAGAGCGTCATTTATCAGCTATTTTAACTAGAGGTCACTGCATCTAAAGGATACTGTAATTTTCCACTGCTTTCCACAAGGATGGGAATTACTTTTTTCTCAGTACATCCCTGCATCACTCTGTGATCCTGTGAGCATAATCCCTTGGCACTAAAGCCTCTTATTGACAATGCAGTAAACCTGTTCTGTAAGCATCAGAAAAGGGAAATAAAAGATGTTTCAAATTAGTGTTCAGCAAAATATGACACTCAAATCAATTAGATGTTCCCAGATCAATAGGGACTTGAGTCAATAAACCTCTTGTCAGAACAATGTCTAGCAGACCTGTTGACAGCATTTGAAAACTCCTGATTTAAAATACCTGTTGGGATTGTTATTAAAGCTGTTATTCAGTTCCTTATCTATTTGCTGCTGCTTGTAGACATAATTTGCAGGAGCAGCCTGAAGGTTTTGACTGAAAGTTTTGACTGTTGCATGTGAAATTAAATTACAAGGTCAGAGACAATAACTCTTTCTTTGTTGGAGCTCTATGGGAGGAAAATATAAGCTTCTGAGATTTTGCTCCAGAAGACAGATGTGTTAGGAGTGACATTGCCTTTTGCATTTGAGAGCTATGTCATTCCTGCAGTCCAAGGCTTGACTTCCATCTCAGTTGAATTAACCCAAAGTCAAATACTGCTGAAAATATTTACAGAATTTAGGGAAGCTTCTTTCCGGAGTCAGCCAAGTAATTCTAGGAACAGTTTAACCTGCCACATCCTAAGGTCTTGATTCAGCAAGATTAAGTAAGCAGGAATTCATTCATTCAGCACTGAATTCATTGCCAAACTGAAGTTCAAAAGCAGACAATCTTTAATGAAGGATGGAAGCACTGAATTATATTCATAAATCCTCCCCCACAGTGGACAATGAGGGCCAGGACAGAATCAGAGGAAGAAAGATCACAAATTCCAGTTACCATATGAGCTGCTGAAGCCTCTGACCTTCCTGAAGGGCAAAAGGGAAAAGTTTCTGTGTGACTCACAAACACTGTCAGTCAGGACTAACGTCTGTCCATCTACTGCGGATAAAGAAACCCTCCAAACAGCAAGACTTCTCTAGAGAGACAAATTTCCACAGTCCAGGTACCGCTGAAGGTGCTTTGAGCAGCACTGGCCAACAGAGGCCCACAGTAGATACATGTGTATGTATTCATTCTTTAAAATAAATTGAATCACTTTCCTCCTGACTTTATGCTGGGCATGCCACAATCTCTGCATCAGCAGGATCTTAGAGTTACCCATACGAGTGAGCCAGCATGTCATACCTGTTCTGCCCTTATGCCTAGGCCACCCACAGTTCTAGCAGAGTCTGTGTCTGTCTGCATCTGTCACAGCAGGGCCCTGGTTTGGGTGCTGGCATGGTGAAGAGCTTGACAAGCATGTTCACCTAGTGCTCCTTTTACATGGAATACAGTTATTTGACAGAGTCAAATGCTTTACATTAGGTTATAAATCAATACAATTTTCTTTACCCTTATCATTATGCAGCAGTTCTTGGGGTTTTCAGAGCTGGTTAAACTCTGTGACTAAAAAAACCAGTATCATGCTGCTCAGAAGTGCAATATAAGACCATGAGAATGAAGGTATGGTCCAGGGACCACATAGGTCAGCCTGGGTTACCAGTACCAGCTGACACTGCACTGCTAAGTGAGAGAGCAAGAACAGGCAACTGTTCAGTGATTTACCCCCAAAACAGCCCTGGCTCCCAATAATTTGTAGTCCAGGAACATTCCAGGTCAGACACATTATCTTTGTAGTCATTTTGTTGTTGTTGTTGTTTTCCTATCGATTTGCCTAGCCGTCCTTGAATCCATTCACACTTTTGGTGTGTGTATATCATGGGGCAAGGGTTTCTATAACTTTTAATATGCCTGGTGTGGAGTCCCCCTTTCCTCTTTATTTTCAACGTCTACCCTCTAGTTTATTTTTATTTTTATTCATTTTTGCTTTGAAAAAAAAAATTCATTTAGAAGTTCAGGACAATTTGTCAAAATTTAAGCCTGAGGGGGAAAAGTAAGATGAGTGTGGAACGTCACTAATTCTTTTTATTCTTCTCTTGTATTTACTTTTTAGCTGTACACTCCTAACCTACCGGCTATACAAATTCTTGATGCGAACAGTTTTAATTTGTGGAGATTTTCACAATGTCCGGTGCTTTTCTGTAGACTTGGCTTTCGAATAAGGGGATCTTTGTGTACCTTTTCCTTGCTTGTGTTCTGCCTGTTAAGGTGTTTGATGCTACGACTGTAGAGAAAAGTTTTAAGACACAACCTTAGGACGCTCAGGCTTTTAAGCCAAACCCCGGGCTTCTGAGAACCCAGTTCATGTCTTTAAAACACCGCCTGAATTATAAATAACAGCTCGTCCCTTGGGAGGAATTCCTCTCTTCCACATTAAAAACGTCCGTGCTGTGAAGTGGCCGCCAACGGGTTGGAGGACGAGCGGCACCTCCAGCACGGGGAAGGGTCGAGGGCCTTGCCCGGCAGGTAGATGCCGGAGGGAGGGAGGAGTAACCATTGTCTAATGTGCCCAGTAAAAGGAAAAATAAGTAAATAAATAAGATAAGCATTGATATATAAAGG
>WTSP01012718.1:0-25335 GCA_025331215.1 Actenoides lindsayi | reverse complement strand
TTTGACACTTGAAAGGAGCCGTCTCCAGAGACTGCAAATTGCTGCCTCTTTTCCAATTCCTCTCTCAATGCCACGATACCTAGCAAGGGAGCCCAGCTGTTGGGCTTCCTTACCTTCCAGCTGTTGGGTGTCAGCCCCAGTATCCCAGCATCGAAGCAGCCAGGTAACAATCCGTTCCCCTATCTGGCGGCTGTAATCTTTCCTCAGGTCTCGAAGTTCTGATGAAGTCAGGGACTGGATGGTTTCTGCCTCCTGCTTCAATTCCATTACTCCCTCCTCCAGTCTCCTATTTGAGGGTCCAGCTTGTTGGTCATGTGTTTCCTCCTCTTCCTCATCCCTCACTAATCGAGGGTAGGGACCTGTTGTTCTCCTTGTCCACTGCTTCTTTTTCACTACTGGGCAGCTTTGGCAGTTTTAGTTGTTGTAGTCCCTATCTCAACTTGGGTGTCTTTGGGTGTAGTTTGTGTCCCTGCCTTGACCACAGTCCTCTGAGAGTACTCAACTGTGGCTCGATAGGCACAGGCCAGGCCCCAGTACGGTCCTAAGAGCTGCTGGTTTTCATCGAGGTAGACAAGGCATCCTTCTATTAGATGTTGTGTCAGCTTGACAGGGTTTCTTGCCTGTTCGGGGGTAAAGTCCCAGGCTACAGGAGGTGACAACCATTCTAGGAACCTGCCCAAATCCTGCCAGACCCCTTGCTACCCAGGGACAGGCCACCTCAGGGCACATTTCGGTGTCTCCCCACACGAAACTTGTCTCCTCCCAGGCCAAACTGGGATCAGACTACACACAACTTGGATTAGGCCAACGATATTGATTAGTAGTATTAAGAAGCTCACATAAGGGTGGATGAGGACCTCGGGAGCATGCACAATAAAATCATCTACATCCGTTTCCGCTAGAAAGGGAGAGATGTATTCAATCATTTTCTCTCCAAGGTAGCTCCCCCAACACAGCAAAGCCACTGTTGCCAGCATGAAACACATAACTACTATTTGTACTCCCGAGTCCCTTCATCCTCCCAAGACAGAAGCTTCCCCAGCACATAGAAGCTATCAGTGCAAAAGCAAAGCAAAGGGAGAGTGTTTCAGTAAACACGTTAATAAAACACCAGATAAGCAGCACAAGCAAACTCCATGGCCTGCACAGGAGTTTGCTACTAATATCTAAAGCAAGCAAGCAAGCAAGCAGCTGCTCGTACCCCACGTTGGGCGCCAAAAAGGAACTGTGCTGGGTTGACCCTGGCACGACACGAGGTGCCCCCCAACCCCCATCAGCGCGGCACACAGGGAGAGAATAAGACACAAGGAGCCGTGGATTATGATAGATAAGATGTTATACGGTACTTCCCGTCCACAGGTGATGTTAGGCCAAGTCCAGGAAGCAGGGCTCCGGGAACACGCAGCAGCCGCTTGGAGGACAAAACCAAATGCCCCCCCATCCTCCTCCTGCCCTCTCTCTTTATAGTTGAGCTGACGTCATAAGATATGGAATATCCCACTGGTCAGCTCAGGTTGGCTGTATCCCCTCCCCCATCTTGCCCCCCCAGCCTCTGGTGTTGTGTGAGCACTGGCAGTCATAACACGGGTGTGTTATCAACACCCTCCAGCTCCCAGTACTGCAGCGTGAGGGCTGGATGGGGAAAAGTAGCTCAGCCAGACCCACTACAGTATTACAGAAAGGAGAGCCATGTTAGTGGTACTGGTTTCCTACCAGGCAGGCAGGCCGCTGACATGGCTCAGTTTTATGGTATTTCTTTACCACTGCCTCTGCTATTTCATTATCTCTATGTGAATCCATCTGTATGTTAAAACAAAAATATGTGATTTGGCATGATGTTCTGAAATTTAAAATAATCTTATAGATTTATATAAATCTAATGACAATACTAAATTAATTACAAACAGCAGCAAAAATTAACTTGCCTATTTAAATAGGAATGAGAAGAAAATCACTATGTATTCAAGGTATACATGCATACATTTATACTTTATTATAATAAAAACTATGTAGCGAAGTGTTAGAAGAATATTACGTACAATAAAAAGGACCTTAATTTAGCTTATTAAATGTTTAGCTAAATAGTCTCAGAAAAAACATACCTCCCAATGCACCACTGTGATCAACACTCTTCTTCTTAAAACCCTGTACTGCAATCATTACTGGAACCAAGACTGAAAAAAGCCAGCGCCATGGAGAAATGGGTTGTAAAGTACCTGATAAATCAAATCAAATGGTTACAGATTATCCTTATAAGACTTTTTAATGCCTTTATATCTGAAAAGCAATTACATTCTAGTATATATTTAAAATCTGATCTTAATAGAGATTAAACTTTTTACCCTTTAGAAGAAATATATTCTTATGAATGGTAGACTAAAATATGTGCAATTATCTAATCAATTTCTCTGTTCAGCTTTCACAGGAAAAAAAAAAAGAAAATACACTAAATTAACTAAAATTCATTACAAAGAAATAGCAAATGTGTCAGGAAATAAACAGTGGTACTTTCCATTCTAAAAAGGATTTATAAACTCCAAAAATTAACATTTACTATGTTAAGAACAGCTGAAATCTGATTTGGATAGAACAGATAAGTTCAGATTTTAGAAAAAAACCCAAACAACTCATACATCCAGAGTAAGTTATGTAGAATTCAATGAGTTTTTTCCTCAGTGTTCACTGGCAACTGCTCCAGTCACACTGCCTAAGTCACAGAAGGCAAAGGCAGGGACTGCAAGAATGAAGAATTGCCCACTGTTGGAAAAGATCAGGTTTGAGACCACCTAAGCATCCTGAAAGTGCCCAAGCCCATGGGACCTGATGGGATGCATCCATGAGTCCTGAGTGAACTGGCAGATGAAGGAGTTAAACCACTTATCCATCGTATTTAAGAAGTTGTGACAATCTGAGTTTGGGGTTGTTTAGCCTAGAGAAGGCTCCGAGGAGATTTTATAGCAGCCTTCCAGTACTTAATGGGGGCCTAGAGGAAAGATGAGGAAGGATTCTTTATCAAGGAGTGTAGTGATAAGACAAGGGTATCATTTTTAAACCACAAGAGGGTAGATGTAGATGTAAGGAAGAAGTTCTTCACTGTGAAGTCACTCATGGAAGCAGTGGATGCTCCTTCCCTGGAAGTGCTCAAGGCCATACTGGACAGAGCTCTGAGCAACCTGATCTAGTGGAAAGCTGTCCCTGCCCATAGCAAGTGTTGGAACTATGTGATCTTTAAGGTCCCTTCCAGCACAAACCATTCCATAATTCTACGATATTTGACCAATCCATTTTTAAAAATAAGTTAAAATTTTAATCTCCACAACTACCCACAGAACTGAACTCTGATTTTAGATGCACTGAAGAAGGCCTTTCAAAATGCCAAACAACAAAGATTCTGCCTCAAGTTTCATTGGATATCTGCTAAATTTTATGACCAACTGAATAATCATTTCCTATTCGCATGTTTCCTACCATTCATACATCTGATGTCCCCTTTCTATGCTGAAATATCCTAGCCTCTTTAAGTCCTCTACAAATAAGTGCCATTACCTGCTCTGATCAGCCTTGCTGCCTTCACTGTTCCCTTTCCAATTCTGCTACAAGCATTTTTCAGTGGGACAACCCACTGCAGAGAGACATCAAGATTGCACAATTTCCAACACTCAACTGATTTTTTGGCTGAGTGAAAAGTGATTTTTCTCAAAAAAAAAAAAAAAAAAAAAAAAAAAAAAAGAAAAAAGATGAGAATATATTAAGTAACCTGAGTGGTGTAACTCCCCTTCCCTGATTACCTGCTTGTACTGGAAGCAGGCTACTGATCTTGTCAGTCAAGCAGTATATTAATTACAGAGAGGTATGGTGCATTTGCCTTGCTGCTCCGTGTTCTTATAATCTTTTCTTGCATTACTGTCTGGTAACAAAACTCTTAGGTCCCTCTCTCCACTGTACCTGAGGGAGAATTTACATCCCCCAGGACCTGAGAACACATCCATTATCTTTACAATGGACCTTACAACTTTATTAACCTAAATTTTTCACCAAAAGGGCTAGAAATATGCAAAGTTAAACTTAATTCAACATCATCTAGGTTCCCAAAATCATGACTTTTAATAAAGAATGATATACACTATCTAGAACAGTGCAAACAGATTGAGTGAGAAGAGAATTTGTTTTTCATTTGCATGTGTTCACATGAGAAATTATTTCCCTTGTGGCATGGTATAGTCAGCATAGACTGAAAAGAGGTATTTAAACTAGGAGATACCTTTCTTCTTCTATGAGATAATGTGTCCACATACTGATTCTTGTTCTCTGACAGCAGCTGCAACAGATCTGCCACATTACTCAAATCTTGCCTTGTGATTTCCCAGGAGTATGGAGTTTAGGTTTACATATTTGCTAAATCAACAGCGTGTGTCAATGTAGGCGTGGTAAAATTACAAGACAGCTCTGAGCTTCCTATTTACCTTGTTTACTGGTAAAAATAATTTAATAAAACCAAGCTTTCTGTGTTACAGCTATTCAAATATTTGATTGTAGCTTATTGGTTTTCTCGCAGAGCTAACAACTGCAATACATTGCATGGTTTAAATCTATTGACGCCTTGCTTTCATGTGAGAGTAATTCTACATAATAAAAGCTTTTGTATTTGGAAATTTTACTGCTTTTTGGGAGCTGAAGCGAAAAATTCTTTCAGGTCTAGTATTAACTTCTACGCAAAAATGGCTTACCTGTTATCCTCCTTGTTAAACAGAAAATAAGCCAAACTTAAAATGTTTTGAAGTTTAACTAGGAATCAGTCAAACCTAAATCTTTGTTGAAGAAAGGACTGCTTTTAATGATACTCTCCACTCACAATTATTGAATTTATACTGGCAAGACAGACCATGTGAACAAGTCACAAACAAAAAAAATGCTGGTTGTTAATACCACAAACGGTTTACTTTTACAAACAAAAATGAATACAAAAACCTGAACTATTTTCTCACCAAAATACCTACAGAGCCTTCTAAAAAAGCTTTTCCTGAGTTCTGAGTTTGTTCTCTTCGCTTAGTCATTCAAGTTACTCCGATCTGAATTTAAACAAGCTTGTGGAACAGGAAAACAATATCCTACTCAGCTGTAACAATTCCACATCATTCCATGAAGCACTAGTATCCATAGCAACTTATCTTCTAAGAAGACCATGTATCAATGTCCTAAGCATATTTGTTTGCTTCTAAAATTGCAAAACACTTATTAAAATAAAAGCAGTTAATAAAGTTGTTATTGTCCAGTTAAAAGGTGGATTATTTCATCATAAAACTGACTCAATAAATTACTGGCTTAGCAGTGAGATTCTAACAGCCTTTACATTCTATTACCTCATTTTGGCTTTAAATTGGAAGACACAAGTTTCATTGCAGAAGATGGCCAAAATCTTAGGGAATACTGACATTTAAAAGTCTGAGAATTCTTCCTTAATACTACAATTTAAAAGTCTTCTATCTTTGCAGTCACAGAAACAAGAGAGATGTTATGTCCTGAACTACACTATTTACTCTCACCGAATTTCACTACCAGAAAAGTGACAAGGAAGTCAGTCTACTAGGTGAAAGTGGTGTGACCACTTGCTAAAACATCAGCCCTTTGAATTCTTTTGAACTTGACGTAAGGTTCTCAAAAATACACTTTAAGCTGATTACTACCTCAGCAAGATTTTTAGTGACATTTTTTCTTTAAAAAATCCACTAACCTTTAAAAAGTAAAGTTAATAGTTAATGTAGGCTTTGAGCTGAAAAATACAAAATCATGAGAAGTTACTGATCATATCTGAAATACGAACTTAAGATGTTTGCAAGTCTAGCATTAATTAGATCTCCATCTCACAGAAGAAAGATTCACACACGCACAGCAGCTTGTCACGCTGGAAACCTAAACACGATGGTTTTTAACAAGAACTTTTGTTTCAGCAGTATCTAGAGCTTCACAGAAATACAGACTCCCTGGTGCAAAGTACGGCAACTATATTTCTTATTAAAACACTTAGCATTGCAAGCACAAATATTCACAAGACGAAAAGCTCTTGTTTGCTGCAAAGCCCCGATGCCATAGGAGGTGTACAAGTGAGTCTTGCAGCCAAGGGGTGACTCAAACACTCAAAAGCACCAGTTGTGTAGGAAGAGATCTTCAGTGCTGTAGTCTGGTACTGCTAATCATGTGTCAAGAATGTTCTTGGTATTAACTTCAGTCTGAGAAGTACTAGAACACTTTGGTTGGTTAACAAGCAGTATTTTAATCTTTTGAAGGCCATTTTTAAACTGTTCTGTTTGTATTTCCTTGGAGGAAGAAAATGTATTATTACTAAATTACTAAGAAATTGAAATAGTTGACTAAGATAAAAGACATTTTTTGCTTTATTACAGATTCTTTAACACTTCCATGTTATCAACATTTTGGCTACTGTTTGGTGCATAAGCACTACTATGAACTATAAAATGTAAATTAATAAATGCATGTTTATAGTATTTTTATATTTATGGTTAAGGGCCATGAATGTAATTGCCTTTATGAGCTGAACTTACCTCTCCCAACTCATTAAGCCCACTACTACTACACATTTCATTCACCTCCTCAAGTCAAGGTTTTTCCACAGTCTCAGGCAAACAGATAAAAAAAGTTGTATGTCCTTCTTGTTTCATAATCATTCTCTATAAAAAGGAGGATTCACCTGCATTCTCCTCCTTTGTATCAGCCCCCATCCTGATTCACCTGGTATCAGGCCTCTCCACTCCGCTCTGTCAATTCTCAATCACATTAGATAGCAAGGACTGGAATACCCTAATTAGAGGCAAAACACAGATCTCTACAGAGATCGCATATGCACAAATGAGGTTACATGTTTAAATCCAACCTGGCTGGCTCTAATTGACACCAAAAAAACCTAGTTGTAAAGCCTGCTTCTGCATACCTTCTTTGTGTCTGGCATCTTGCTACAAGGCAAAGTAAAAGTGTCCAGACAACAGAGGTTTCACATTGTACTAGGACTAATACTCCATCCTAAAACCCAAAGCACTGAAAAGCACTGAGCAGAGACATGCAGCTGCCACTGTAAAAGTCAGCCTATACTGGTAGGATACTTCATCTAGATTCTTCTGGATCCAAGGTGACACGAGGCAGTTGAGGATGCTCATACTGCATCCCTAGGGACTCTCAGCAACTAGAGCTCTTCCTGCATGAAAGTAGCAGAGGTCTCAAGCAGTAAACTCTTCTGGGTTTGAACTGATGCTGGAGGCAGCACTGCTGCTTTTGCACACTGTCATAAAAACGGTCCTAGAACCAAAATGACAGACACAGAAAGTACCAGTGTCCTTGCAACTACACACAACTAAGCCACTGCCTGTTTGGGTTGCCTGATCAGAACACAGAGCCAACTGTACATACCCATGCCAGAGCCTTCATGCATACTGTTCTTGTACCCTTTCCCCTCTTTCTGTTTCTTGATCAAGGAATAATTCTTGTGTGCCCTGTTTAAAGGCAGCATGTGCACTTCTAAACCACTTTTCAAGGCTGGCACACTCCTCCCATAGTGTCTGGACTTTACCTGATAGAGAATGACAGCTATCACCTCTCTCTTTCTTTTCACTTTTCCATTTTTATCTTATCTGCTTTCTTTCAGGGAGGCAAATCACGAAAGATAACAACATTTTAAATTCAAGAGGATGTCTAGTCAGAGACGCAAAGATGGGTACACTGGCTGTTAACATCTCCTAAACCATTACCAGCTACTGTCGGGGCCAAGGTTTTCAGCTCTGCTGAGGATGGAAGGGGCTGTACAGACAGCTCTTGCAGTTCTCTGCCGCCCGCGGGGGCTGGAGAGGAGGGCTCCGTCCGCCTCTATGCCGGCCGTGCCGGCCCCTCCCCAACCCCCGACCTTCGGACTCACCGTAGTACGTGTTTGCCGTTATGGAGACGATCCACAGCGCCAGAGAAATACAAATGATCAAGTTCAGGACGACAATATTCGCCATCATCTTGAAGTACTCTTTGAAGAAGTCCTCGTCGTAACAGGACATCGGAAGCCGGAGTGAGAACACCTGGCGGGGGAGGGCAAGGAGCAGCGCATCAGCGACACCCGCATCTCCTCCTCCGGCCCGCATTCCCCCGCGGCCGCCTCTCGCCCCCAGCACCTCGGGGCGCTGCCAGGAGACACCAAGGAGCTGACGAGGAGGCTGCTGGGGCCACCCCACGCCCGCTCGGGGCTGGGCGGCGCTTGGTGGCCGGAGGCCCCCGTCCTGCCTCCCCTCTGCAGACCGCTCGGCTCCGACACCCACCTGCTCCCGCGCGCCACCGCTGCCGCCACCATCCCGCGTCGCCGCCGCTCCGCGCATGCTCCGCCGGCCGCCGCTGCTGGCAGGGAGAGAGGAAGGAGGCGCCCTACACGGCCCAGCCCTGGTGGCGCTGCGTTCGCTTGACCGCCCTCTCTCCCCTCCCCTCCGCAGTGACGCTTCCTCGCCCCTTCCGGCCCCTTGCCCACGCTTTTTTACCTTCGGTGGAGACGTTTCCCCTTTCTGGGTCCTGGGATGCGGCTGCGTCCCTCCGCCAGGCGCTGCCGCCTTCCCGGCAGCGACCCGACGCTACAGCGTGGGCTCCCCCATCCCCCGCCCTTCCGCAGCGTGAGGCGGCTACTTCGCCGCCGCACGCTGTTATTTAGCTGGCCGTCGACTTCGGCGGGCAGGGCCGCGCCTTCAGCCCCGAAACGCGGCGCTCCCCAGGGGCGCTCCGCCCCTCTGACCCCGCCTCTCCCCGCAGGCCCCCCGCGCCACGGCCGGGCTGGCTTGCGAGCCGGCCCACGCTGGGCCCACGGGCCTGTGGCCGGGCTGTACGCCAGGGCGCACGGAGAATTTAAGCGATGTCGTGTCGGTGTTTGCCTTCCAGAGGTGTCCTGTGCTTACAAAGCAGCCCAGCTGCTGAGCTACAGTATTCTTACATTCTCCTGCCAAAATCTTGCTCTGGCTGAAAAAAATAGCTTTTGATCCCTGATTTTTAGATTTCAAATCCAGACCTCAGACAGAAGTTTAATGAAAATTTCAGAAGTAAGAAGGAAGACCAGATACACCAAAGCCAGTCCTGCTAAATTAGTATTGGGGAGCTCTAGTTCAGAGAAAATGTTTATGTTGTCAATCTTTATTATCAATAAATACAGCAGCAACTAAGATAAAGACTGTACAACCTTGTCTAAGGCAGCTGTTTTAAATTTTGCCTCTGCAAATAGACCTGAAAGCTTTCCTCTACATTTCCCATACAAATACATACTTGAAATAAGAAAAAACTGAGATGTTTAAATAATAATAAAGTAAATATTGCTAGAATTATAACCTTCCCAATATTTAGAAGAGTTTCTTCTTACCTTTTACCTACAGGATGTAAAGCACGATGAATGCAGAGCCTAGAAGTAAAAATAAGTATGATTTAATAGGAGACAGGAATGTGAGATGATGAAAGGCAGCGTGACAAACTGAAGGTAATAACATGTTACTCTACATAGCATGCTAATCACTTTTACATTCATTCTTTTCTAGGAATCCACTAGAATTTAGTAGATTTGCCATAATATAGTATACAATTTCTAAATTTTCATGAAGATTTTAGAAGTAGACTTTTCATTCTGGTTTGCTTTTCTGCCTTTTTTTTTTTTTTTTTTTGTATCTCTGAAATAGTACTCTCCTATTCACTGCTTAAAACATTCATGTTTGTGAGAGCTCTGGTTTTCTTATGTTATTCTTTTTTCTATAGTGGTATAAATTTAGAGGGAGATGCTGATCTGATCATGGAATAATCCATTTTACCTCACTCTG
The DNA here is from genome assembly GCA_025331215.1 of Actenoides lindsayi. Lineage (NCBI taxonomy): Eukaryota > Metazoa > Chordata > Aves > Coraciiformes > Alcedinidae > Actenoides > Actenoides lindsayi. The sequence continues at coordinate 15,502 of WTSP01012718.1, read as the reverse complement.
TAGTCTTTTTTACAGGATAAAGAATACTGTTTATAGCAGAAAAAAAAAAAAAAAAAAAAAGAAGATAAAGGGAGCTGGCCATTGGTTTTTAAAAACAGATGAAAGTACTAAAATTGCCTTTGGAGACAAGTGTTGTTTGTCTTACAGTTAATATGACAACAAAGGAAAAAGAACCCGTTTGATGATCTTAATTTTTACCACTTTCTTTTACTTGGTTGTTACAGAAGAAAGCACCATACTTGGACATGAACTTTTTTTTTGCTGTATTTTCTTTGTAACACTCCATGAGTATTTATATCTATACATATATTTATTTAATGGAGTATTCTGCTTTTTATCAGTTGTCTTTATAGTTTTTGTGCTTGACAGAATGCATTATGATTAATATAGCTTGAAACTTAAACACTAATTTAAACATTTTGAATAACCAAAACCAGAATGAAAACAAAATACTGTTAAATACATGAAACTAAAAATCTGTAAACATTGTTAACAGTGTACTAAGTATAGCTACTTGCAAGGGCCTTGACTAATATTCACACAGAAAAGACAAAATAGTAATACTGTAAAAAAATTATGTTGATACTGTCATTAGATAATCTACAGAAAACAGAAGGAAAAGCATAATACTGCAGGTAAATGCTCATCTTAAGTAGAGCACCCAAAATTAGTAGTCACCCATAAAAATACCAACCAAATTGCAAACATTTTCATACCACAGGAGTTGCTATACAGATGAATTTGTCAGTGATTAATAATACAGGAAAACCATTCATAGCAGGATTTGGATTGTAGACTATAAAGCAACAAATGATGAACAATAAATATCCAGCTGCCTCACCAAAAAGAACAGAACACAGAACAATGCTTTAAATACTTAATTTATTAAATATGTGTGGATGGGCTTTAGCGTTGTGTCAATTTGTTTATCCAAGGACAATGACACCAATTACATTTATTCATAATGTCCTAAATGTTTTGACTTTTTCAGACTCTGCAAAGTATTACTTTGCCTTTCAAAACTGACTTGGTATTTCACTGGGCATGCCAATTGTATTTTTTTTTTAAGTATGTGGCAATTTTATTTCAAGCATTTTGGACACTACATGCTGTGCAAAACTGAACTAACATCAGATAAACCTATCACCTTCCTTCCCCATCTGTAACTTCCAAAGAAGGACTGTGTTTTTCATAAAGCTTGTAAACACATTTGAGAACTACTGGAAACAACTGTGAGGAGGTGTGGTACAGAGAAATCTGTACTTCACAAATCTGTATCAATCTATGATCCCAGTTTAGCAAACTTCTGCAACTGCTTGACTCTAAACTTACTAGTCCTCTGATGAAATGCTTTGCAGAATTGGTTCAATTCCCTATGTTCATTACTGATAGTCTGTGAACCTTAATGAAGGATTTTCATGTGCTTCATTTTTGCATATGCCTAATGAGTATAATAGATGCTCCCAAACTGACAATGATATCTTTGAGGATTTTTTACTGTTTGAAGACTTACACTTGATGAGTACTGGTCTGTTTACTTTGGTTCTTTGAATTAGATGAAATCAACCCTGTACTGTTTTCTCTTTGAGATTCTGGGATGCTTTCAGAGATAGACATCCACCCTCTCTGGTCTCCCATTTCTCAGTTGGACACACTTTATGATGGCATTATATGCCCAGAAGACTGCCTTGTATTCCAGTATTGCTTTCTGATACAGCAGAGCTGTCTTTTTGTAGCGATACAAACATTTATTACACATGACATACTTTTATAATATATGTTTACTCTGTATTCATCTACTTAGCAAGTAATTCAGAAAAGGATCAATATATTGAAAGTAGTGGGAGTTTAGGCTTTAGCATATTTGATCTGAGGAGTTTATTTTGGATTAAATATAATTTGGCCTAGTGCTGCACATCTCTGTTAACACTTGTAGTTTGAAGGTATTTGAAAGGAAGATAGCCTGTAAACCTTCCCGTGGTTCCATCTGGAAACACCAACCTCTCCCACCATTCATTTCTTTCATGCCATAGCATTAACAAACCAGTGGCCATATTATTACCATTAGTATAAAAAAATGCATCTGAAAGCCTTTTTAGTGTTATTTGTACCGTTTCCAAGTGATACAAAGGCTTGTATTGTCTGAACTACCTCCTCTGTCCAAGTCTGAATAACACACACTGCAAGGAAGAAGGGTGGAAGAATAGACTTAGTCCAGCACCTGCAGCAGCAATGCTTGGAAGTCACCATTGAATAAAGTGGCCTCTAGTCCTCTGACGTGTCCCTTTCACTGAGGAAGCAGTGAAGAATGTGCTTCTGAAGACCTTGCTGCTCCAGCTGCTCTGCCCATGTCATGGGGAGGGGAGGTGACCTCAGGCTTGTGGAACTCTAAAATCATATGGGATAATCAACAACGGGTATGAAATCTTTCACTGTGGAGGAGCACCTTTTGAGGGTGTCTCTGAGCTGGCTACATTCCTTGCACAATACTTTGGAATTCATACTTATGTTCAAAAGAGGAGGCACTGCCTTGTGGAGTCTTGACAACCCTTAATTCCTACTCATCAGTAGCTAAACAGCTTTACGTAGACAAGTCCACTGTGGGAAAAGCAGTGATCCAAGTCCTCAAGGCCCTCTGTGAAACACTTTTTGTTGGAATAATGGTTCCCATGAACTTACTCTGTCCTTCGGTCCTTTCGATTTCCCAAAAAGTGAGAGAATGTTCAGTGTTCATCTTGAGACACACACACGCAGAGTGTTCAGTATCTTTGAGAAGACTATCTGCTTTTCTTTAAATTTAATAAATTGTCTCTCAGTGATCCTCTTATATTTGGTAGCAGTCTGGAGGTTAGCAATCTCCTGGCACTGCTGCTGCATTATCCTGTTGTTTCTGTGATACCTTTGTCCCTTTCTGTCCTCAGATTAAAAAGTTAGTGAATTTCTGAGAGTTTACAAGTTGTTAGTGGATTTCTGAGAGGTGGAAGGTATTTTACACAGGAACAAGAGGTAGAAAAAGCTTTGCTGAATGACAGCAGCAAGAAGAAACCTACAGATAGGAAGGTAGAAGTGGTAACATAATGAGTGGAAACACAAGTGTGAAGTGGATGCTCCAACACATCTTGACACCAATTTTCATACTTAAATGTGAGCAGAGGAACCCCTCTTTTTTTTATCTTCTTGTCAGCAGAGAGCTCAAAAGGACTTTTTTGACTGCAGACATGACTGTTTCATAAAAAAAAAATAAAAAATTAAACTGTGTGCATTCCCTTCTAATTATTTAATGGCTTGGAAATCACTGAACACGTAGAAGACCAATGTTTACTGATCTTTACTTGTCTTCACTGACCTAAGCAGAGCAAGGATTGAAATGTGGTTTACTATTTTTAACTGACTACTCCAACCATCGGGCTACTGGCTTTTCTAAGGGATATCCCTATTATAAGAGTTTTGTCCACATTCTGTCCTGACTTGAGGAGTTTCCCAACAAAAACCAAAATATTTGAAATCGGTATGTTTTGATTTTAGCATAACAGCACTTCAGGAAAGGAAAAAAAGTTAATAAAATTCCTTAACATTTCATCCTGATAGAGAAACCACACCAACAGGCTATCAAGTCCAGCTATTTCTTGAATTTATTTTCACTGTAGAGGTTCAAAAAGTAGACCACTCTATAAACCATTGGAAGATGAAGAGCAACAGGGAATGTGAGTCACATTTCAAAATTAATCTTCTTAATAGGATGGTAAACTATGCTTTCTGATGCTGTGTCTCTGTGAACAGCTTGTAACTCACACTTTTCAAGCGGTTGCTTATCATGTCTTTATCTGTATCTGAAATAAACCAGCACTGACCTACACAATGGCTGTTTGCCATTGCCAGAGGTAACTCTGACAGTATAATCAATGGATAGTGGTGTTTTACCTGCCAGGCCTGCGGGCAGGGCAGGACTTTGTATCTCCTCCCATCCCCATTTTCCAGTATTTTTTCAGTATATATATTTTGCTCTAATCTACAGTAACTTCAATTCTCTGCATTTTCCACATGGAGGAGGGTGGGATGCTTTTGTAACAAATCAGATTTACATCAATTCTGAGATGAACCCTTTGTGGCTATATGAGGGTGCAATGCCACACAAGTCAGCGAAGATGTGGTGATACAATGTGCAGATCTGTGCCAAAAACTCGAGGGAGATGCTGTTAACACCATCAAACAGATGTATTTTCTTAATAATTACTACTTCAAAAGCAGACTTACAGTAAGAATTGGTTTTTTATTAAAGGAGAGACTGGTTCTCAAACACCACTTAAATGCATTTATTTTCTTCTCTCTACTTTTTTGCTGTTTGTTCCTCATTAAATTTCGACTTCATTTTTTTTTAACTGCTTCTCAGAAATAAACATAGGAAACGGTATTTTTTATTAGTGACAAATGTTTCAGAGTGGGTTACCTCCACCTTGTAGATATATCTCCTTTAAACAAGTGGAAGGTACTTACTAGACAGCAAAGCTATGGGTGACAAAGCCCATTTGCTGAGCTGACAGACAACAGTGAAGAACAGATGATGAAGGCACTGGCCCTACAAGTGTATTTTGCTTTAGTTGCCTAAGCCGTTACAGTTTGCATTGACATCAGACACATGGATGAAAGTGATACAATTCATATTTCCAGTGATAAGTGTGTTCATTTCAGTTGAATCATATAATGAATAGTGATGTGCTCCTGGTTGCTCTGATAAAAAGAAGTAAAGTAGTCATCACTTCACTTAATCCATTATTGAATGTAGTCTTCATTTGTATTTGTTTCAGTTGATTAAGATTAGAGGCACAGCAGAGGTTACTGCATATGTACTAAATTAAGATCTGACTAGGGAAGTATAGAAAAATAGCTCTCACAACTCTTTTCTACAGTTATATATTCTTAGTTTAAATTTATAATCCACTGTAAAATATAGTTAAGTGTGTAAAATGCCTCTTAAATCAACTTCAAAGCAACTTTATTTCATTTTTTTAGGTTACTAAAAGCCTGGGATAGCTGAATGTGAAGTATCACAAGTAATGCGAGTTTTAAACTGAATTAATTATGGTATGGAGGCACTATTAATGTAGCACTATGGCTGGATGTTATATGCAACTGAGAGGCAGGAGCATCGATTATGAAGACACAGCTTAAGTACTGAGGGCATTCCACCTCTCTGAATTAGTAAAACATACTTTGCATTCCTATAGAAGTTCGATCATAAGAGGTTAAAAAAATTTGCAAAGATTACATTTTGGTAAAGTTTAAGGAAGGAAAATAATACTGGTAAATGTCTTGTTCCAGACCATATGAGAAACTTAATGAAGAACAACATAAAAACAGATGATCTTACAGTTCTTTCACATGCAACGAAACATTATATTAAACATTTTATTAAACTTTTGTAAAAGACACTATAAGCCCTAAGCAGAGTCTCTGGATCTTGTCATAAAATAAATGATAAAATCATCATTCAATGCTTACCTGTATAACTACCAAAGAAACAGTTAGCAAAGTTCACGAGCGAATTATTGATCTGAAAGATGTACCCAAATTCAAATCCACAGCATTATGGGATCTTCCACACATTTCATACATTGTAGAAACCTTGTATTGATTTGGTCTCAGGACACAGAAGACCATACACGGTAGTAGCCTATTAAAAACTAATACAGAGAGCAGTGGTGTCTCATGTGTTTTTGAAGAGTATTATTTTTCTTACCTACACTGCAGCATTACTATAACGATACAAAGTTTATTATAAATTAAAACCCATAACTTTTACATTTACAGTTGATTGTAAATATGAACATGTAAGGTTGTATTTCAAAAAACTACATGTTGTGTAATACCTAGGCAGATGTTTGGTTTTCTCTTAAACCAGATAAATACTATTTCCTTGTAGAGTTATATATTAGAGGATAATACACTTGTTAAGTGCACTACACAGTTAGCTACATTTTGCAGATAGACAAAAGCAGCAAGTTCTCTGTGGCCAATCAACTGGATTTCAGGAGATTTGCTTTTTAACAAAGTACAATTTTTGTATCATTAAATATTTTACTCAAGTAAATACAATACTTTCAATTTTGGTAATACAGAATTTTAGTCCTCGTTGACCTAGGACAAACACCTGCACATCTAACTTTGAACACTGCTAAGGAGCCGAAGACTTTCATTTTAGAAACTGGATAATTAAGCATGAATTGTGAAGACATCCTGGAAAACTAAAACTACAAAGTTAAGGAAGTAAAGTTTTACTTAAAAGAGGAGACTATAACAATGTGTGTTCAAAAGTTAAGCAGCAATATCCCTTACCTTTCAAGACTTCTGTCCAGGTTCAGTAGAATTGGTGCAGAAAAAGCATTTCAAAAGCAAGATGAGGTTAAGTCCTACAACGAAGAACTACAGATTCCCAGCATTTTCAGCAACTGAGGTTTCTCATCAAAAAGAATAGTCTGCCTATTCTGCTGCTTTGACATGATAATTTGTTCTCATTCTTTCAGTCACAAACAATAAAGTGATGCCACAGCAAAATCTGGTTATAAAGCAGATGTAAAAGACGTTAGCAAACAGGGTGGAGCCAAATCCACTCTTCTCATGCCGAGAGAGTGTCAATTAAAGATTTCCATTCTTGTTCTCCTGACTTCAGAGATCCACCCTGTGTCGTAAATTGGTATTGAACTTGCAAAGCACCTTATCACTGTACACAACACTCTTAATCTCAGAAGAGTTTGTATTTTGCTGTGCAGAGAAAAACCCCACAACAGTCTTAATCTGTGAAAGGAGTCTGTATTTATTCCCTAGCGTGGTCATAACAAAAATAAACAAAACTTGGTGCTCTGCTTTTCCACATAAATCTGAGATACTTCAGTTTTGGGAAGTCTAGGACATCACTATAACAACAGGAGGTTGGCTGCCAAGTCTTGCTATATTTGATATTTTTTCTTGATGACATAAACATTGGGTAATATGAATGCAGAAAGGAGAATGACTTAGATTCAAACAAAATCTTCTCAGGAGAAATCTGAAGACATAAATAAAAAGCGAGCATTTGTAACAGCCATGATTATTTTAGTAGAATGGATCATGGTTTTTTATATAAATTTTGCATTCTTCTGTCTTGAGACTTCACGCAGTCTGGTTTTATGTTAATTATTTGAGTCTCCCACCTGTAAAAACTGTTTAACTACCTGGAATTCATCTTACATGTTTAATTTCTCTTATGTCAGCCACTGATTTAGTTCTAAGCCTTAGGCAGACTGGAGCTGTTTCAGACTTTGTGAGCAAAGTACTTGCATTAAAAAAAACAAACAAACCTACTTTTTTTTTCCCTTAGAGATTAAAACCCAAAAGAACTTTTATCAAAGATTTGTGTCTTGCAAATCAGGAACTCTTCCAGAGTCAGTGCTGCCAAACAGAGAGCTTCTGAAGGTTTTTTTTTTTTTTTTCCTGAATACAACCAGTAATGAAAAGTACTCTATAAAATAATCAGGCCACTACTAGCTGCTGGCTGATGAAACTTTTGCAGAAATAGGTTGATGCTCACAGGTTCATTGTCTCAGGATATATATATAAAAGGTAAGTTCAGCTTATGGAAGCCACCCTTCTGTTAATTAACACAAGGATATTTCTGCTATGTGTCTGTGCTCTGAAGTCATTTGACATTATGTGAACTGAAACAACCAGTAGAGACAATTTTCTTTCTCCATTAACTAAGAGAGAAAACTTTGACAATAAATTTATACTGCTAAATAAGTGAATAGCACCTGGGTACAGTTGAAGTGCTGACCTCTCCATAATTGACATTAACTTACTCTCCAGCTGTATTTGGACTGCTGCAACAAGCTGTTTTCAGTATGTCCCACAAGAATGAGCTACTCCTAATCACCAGCTGGCCATGAGGTCAGGGATTGGGCCCAAGCCCACTTATTTAGCAGCACAGGCCAAGTAAAATATTAGCCTTCTGTGCTTTAAATTGGGGCCTTTGTGAATATCATCCTCTTCTGTGTCTGTTTTTGTGCCAAGCTGAGGTTCTTGAACTTTCCTGAAGACAGTGTAAATAAAAGATGTTTGGAGATAGACAGAACACTTCCAATTCCTTACATTACCTACATACTCACAGTGCAGATTGGCTGACAAATAACAGTAAAATGCTGCAAGAAAAGCTGAAAAATTTTTCCTGGCACTGAAGGTCATGTCACGCCTGTTTACATACCTGTTTAATTCTCCAGGACTGCAATGCCAACACTTTTCACAGCTACCAACTGAGAAGCAACATGCATATTCTTTTTTTTTTTTTAATATAACCTTTATAAAGGATTCATTTTTGAAAATCTGACACCTTTATGATATGTTTAACAGTATAAATACTAAGGCGACCTGGTGGCCCAGGTCCAATGGGATGTCTTTTAAAGCTGATATGAGAAGATATCCAATGGAACAAAAAAAAAAGCCCAAACAACAACAACAACAAAAGAAGCAAAACCCCAAAACTCAAGCAAGAGAAATCACAGCTGTTTTTTCGATTTAAAAAAACTCTCTCAGATACTTTGGTCTTCGGTCATCCCTGACTGTTGCTATCCCTTACCCTGTTGCAGCCCTCTTTTTAAAAGAGAAATCCTAGCATATTTCCAACTCACACAGACATATTTTCCAATGAAAATGACTCTTGGCAGCAGCCAACATTTCTTTTGTTGTTCTGTCCCTAACCCTGCAGCATTACATACTGGTTCTGCCTAGGGAGACCACTACGACCATCTTTCTGTAATAGAACAACCCCTGACATCCCTCCAAAACATCTGATATGCTCCCCTAACAGAAGTCAGACATAATCCTTTTTGTAGATGGGTCCTGTCCCTGTGGCCCCATACAGCATCCAGCTTCAGGGTGTGCTGTCTGTACTTCTACCAAAGGTCTAGAACTTATTCATTGCCAACCATCTCTTCAGTACAAATTGCAGAACTTGCTGTCTTGACTCACACCTCTGTACTTGCACAAGAGCAATCAGCTCCCCTGAGCAATCTGTGTTGACACTGATTCCTGATACACACCTTCAGGGCTGTGCACAACTGCAGGCAACTTTGAAAACAACTCAGCTTCTTAACATCACTTGGCATTCCTATTCTAAACGACTGCTGTGTTGAAGCTCTTCTGCAAGCATTACTGCTACCCTCTTTTAGCAACGGTAAAATGCTAAACTCATCTTCTTCCTTACGATGATATCGTACAAGGTGACTTAAACCCATCAAAGGGCAAAAAAAGCATTACATACTCATCACAGTCTTTTGGGTTAACCTTGGGCTAGATGTACAAGTACAATCTTCAAGTACAATACAAACTCAACAGAAAAAGCCTACAGTCTTCTGCCTTAAAGAGGGCATGAGTTCTACGGTTCAGTCCCTGACCTTGCTTGCTTACCTCTCAACTTGCCATTCAGTTGTACAGGTCCTTACAGTGAGGCTTGTGGAGAGTCTCAAGTACTGACACAGGATCCTCAATTGTAAATCTCTGGGGATACAGGAAAAGGCGCTGAGGATCCCTAGAAGAAACTGCTGTGCTTTTTAGCAACACCTGACAGGAGGAAGTTAACTGCTATTTGAGTGTGTTCCATCAGAAGTTATCTGCAGCAATTATTTTATATTCCTAAAAATAAAGGCTCTCTGCAAATTAAAAAGCTTCTTGTATGCACTTTGGGAAAGACAGAACTCACAGAACCATCAGGCACTCTTATTGTCCATCAGACATTATTATTACCTGAGACTAAAACCTAAAATCACATTTTAACATCTTTCAGATTTTAAAGAAGTCTTCATTAGTAGCTGATAGGCATTGAATAATTAAACAGTTATAAAAAGGAAATTTTTCGCATCATGGAGTGAACATCTGAGAGCATATCAATGTGACTGATATGTATTTTAGCATTAACTTGCCATAAATACCAAAGTAAAGGTTACAGACTACTTTTTGATATTAAAAGCTTTTATAGTCTTCTGTAAAATATCTCATTTCAATCTCCTATCATATAAATATCTCATATTTATATCTTGTATTTTTTAACTCATCCAAGGGATGATTCCTTAAGGCATTTAATATAATTTGCTCAGATATATCACTTGGTGAAATATTGATTTTGAGCTTCTTATGAGGCAAATATTTTTATCTATATCATTGTGCAGCTCTGCCTGCTGTTTGAATGTGGTTCTTCTTTTTCTCAATCTCATTATCTCCTCTAATTTTTACTTCTTTGTACTTTCACATGTCTTTTAAAGTCATTAACTGTTCAGGAAGAACTTGTTTACACTTAATGTTTATTTTGAAGCTGGATGTTACTTCTTGGATATAAATCTCTTTTTTCTTAGGAAGATTTCACACAGGTTTCTGTTAAAAAGAAAAACAAAATCAGAAACCATCCAACCCAAAAACAACAACAACAACAAAAAACAAAACCAAGCCAAAAAACAAAAGAGAAGAAATTAGTTGGGAAACAAAAAGTTACATGAAATTGTGCAATGTGCAGAGTGTCAAATCATGGATTAACCTAACAGAATTCTCAGAAATTCAAATACAATCTATACAGTGTGAACCTATTTCTGTAAAATGTCTTCATCATAAAATTTGACCCTGCCCTGAACCTATGAAGAAGCATTTCACAATCACATACTTTGTCTTCACCACTTCACCAAATTAAATCTTGAGCTGCTTCGTGTTTTCTTGATTAGGAAAGAAAATTCCTCATTATTTAGAGTTCATTGTATTTAAAATTATAATTGTTTGAATACCAAAAAGAAATCAATCAATCAATCAATCAAATGTCATTAGAGTCTCTTAGTTCCAGAAAGGTTTATTGTAAAACCATACTAAAAGTTATCAACCTGTCAGAAGTTTGGGGGGGAAAACCCAAGGAGTATGAATAAGCACTAACTAGTAGCACACATATCCACTGTGCATATAGTTTATATATCCAGCTGTGCTGGGTTGGCCCTTGGCAGCAGTTAAGCACACACAGAGATGCTCACTCACTTCCCCACACCAGTGGGATGGGGGGCTTAACAGGAGGAACAAAAGCCAGAAAAACCATGGATTGAGATAAAGAACAGCTTAGCACGTGAGGTGAAGAGAAGAAAAACAAGCCTGTCAAAGGCAATCACTTGCCACGTCCCACAAGCCAACCAATGCATGGCCAGTCTTTGAGCAATGGTCAGCTTGCAAGACAACTCCCACGTCACCCTTCCTCTTCCTTCACTGGTTTTTATTGCTGGGGTTACATGGTGTGGAACATCTCTTTGTTGGGAGGGGGTGGTCAGCTGTCCTGGATGTGTCCACCTCCATCTCCTGCCCACCTGCAGCCCACTTGTGGGGGCAGAGTGGAAAAGAGTGACCCTTGAGGCTGGGCAGGCAGGGCTGAGCTGCAGCCGAAAAGCTGCTCCGTCACCTGTGCTGTCCTAGCCACCGACCCAATATGCAGCACCACACAGGCTGCCATGAAGAAACACCATCCCAGACAGCCCAAATACACCAGTACAAGTTTCAATTTAATGTCAAGTGGATTAAGCTTAAACTTGGCTAGATTAAGTCTCGTGTTGGTATCAGACAATTGTAACTGGTGCTTACAAAGCAGGAAAGGAACAAAAATAATTAGGCTCAGCCAAACAGTACAGTACCAAAAGATACTGAGCATCTTTTACATTCTGAAATGTGGCCCAGTCCTTAAAGCTCAGATTGTGCTTCTGAAAAACAAGATTCCACTTCAATTGTAATAATTTGATTTCATTTCTGTGATAAACACATTACTAATTTTCTGTCTCAAACTTTGGATATTTGACTTTTTAAATGTTTTGTGGACCAGAAATGAGGTCACCTAAAGCAAAAACATCATAGAGACCACTAACTCCAGTATTGCTTTTCAGTTCCAGATAAAAAGCTTGAGACACGTATCATGAGAAACTGAGACTACGGTAATTTTTTATGTTAGGGATATTTAAAACTTCAACAGAAATGATACTACTAGAATTAGGAGAGCTGCATTAATGGTTGTAGTTCACATTTGTAAAAGATATAAATATGTCTTAATTGCATTAAAGCTGTGTAACCATCTTGTGACATTTGGTATTTACATTTAAATAGAGAACTTGTTACCAACTGTACAAGCAGAATCATGGGAAGACATCTAGAAGATAACTTTTAATTCTGGAAATCTTAGCTGCTTATGTACACTAATTTCAGTAATTCAAGTAAATATTCACAAAAATGTTAGTTTCCCAGTGCTTTTTTCCCCACATCTAGAGGTGCATGGAACATGATAAAGAATAAATCAATTTCTGTGCTCTGGTATTAAGATGTATGCTTTTTTTATATTTTAAATTATTCCATTTGTACTTTAATGAAAACATATTCACTATTTAACACAAAAAATTTATTCTCTAGAAGCAATATCATCTCTTTCAAAGGCATGAAGTCAAATGCAGCCAAAGTAAAATGTCTTTATTTTTTATTTTGTCTTAATTTTACACATTGCAGTGAAACCTCACAAAAAAAAAAAATCATCTATTACCCGTGCCATAAGCAAGGAGGTTTCTTAATGTTTTCTCTTTGAATGGCAGCTCCCTTGCCATTTTCAAATGTTTATGGCCTCTCGTTCAAAAGTGTAGACCAAAACCATCAGAACAATACATTCTTTTATCTGTGCCATTTCATTCCCTTTACAGAAGAGAATTTAACACTATCAATTTCCCTGTTTATGAACAGTGATGAATACATGATGATAACTGATGTATCCTCTCCTTCCTGAAAATTCCAACATAAAATTACTTGCCTGATAACTTAAGAGAAAAAAGCAGGCAATATCAGATGACTGAAACAGAAGAAGGGATATATGATACCACTGGAAGATTCTCAGGATCTTCTTTTTCAGATGGTTAAGTATCTCAGGTAGAAATTTATAATACCGATCATATAGCATTGTTGCATAAATTCAGCACACGTGTTGGATGGACTGTAGGCAAGCACAGAGTAACCATCAGTAGAGTGGGAACAGCCACAACCAGGTTAATTCCACATACAGCTGCAGCTTTTTTTTTTTTTTTTTGACAATACCTAACAGTTCAATAAACATTTTCCTTCCCACTCTAAAGCATGCTGGTAATAATTTCCTACTGGTGTGTGAAAACACTTAGAAATAAAGATAACTGTACAAAGGAAACCAGAACCAGATATATGCAAAGCTCTGGGATGCCCAAGTAAGCAAATGTCTGCTGGGATGGAAATTTCTGCAGCTTAGATGTAGTGATACTGAAACTTCATTGTAACTACCGAGGATCAGATTTCAGACACAGTCACAGGTACCTGCCACGGTTTAAGAAACCTGCCTGAACTCCAGCTGCTAATTCAGAAAGATTTCAGTCAGTCCTGTGTCATATTTGCGGCCAATTTCAGTACTATGGGATATGGAAAAATGTATTTTTAGAGATAACATCTATTTGAATAGAACTGACACAGATAACACACTACTGTAGTATGACGGATACCTGTAAAAAAAACCACAAACAAACAAACCCAACAAAACAACAACCTAACTTTTAATTTTTTTTTTCCTTCCTAATAAAATCCATGCTGTTTTAAATAGATGAAGAAATTAGAGAAATTTACGACATGATATAGACATTCCATTACTCTACCCTGAGTTTTGTATGAAGTCAAGTCATTGGTACGGTATCTATTTTAAGTCATGAATTTTGTCCAGTTAGGTCAAAACAGGAGGCAAAGTGTTCTGAGCAAAGAAAAGTTAAGTCTGTTTGGTACAGCATTTCTGCCTTTAAAAAGCATATGCATTATCCACTCTCCCTATTCTTGTTGGATCTAAAGAAAATCTAGAAAGGCAAAGAAGAAAAATACATAATAACATGATCCTGAATTTACTTTTTGATATTTGTGCTTTTGTAGTATATTATTCACTGGAAAAAAACCCACAACCCTTTGTAATTCACTCTTAGGAAAGGCACAAAAAGACAGCAGTCTTTTTCCAGTTTTGAGAACCATGGCACATCTGCAAAGACATTTAGCATGCATGATCATTGCAAAGAAACTCTCAGGGATTGTGCTAGAACTTTTAGAAGTCAAGTTTTATGAGTTTTCTAGGAGACACCAATTTGACTTAGAAAAGTTGAAAGGCTTTATTTAAAATAACATTTCTCTTTCTACCCAAGAATACCATCACTGCTCACCTGACAATCCTGGTAGGGTGCCACGTCCCTGGAACAGAAAACGAGGTAGCACCAGAATACTCAAACTTAGAGAAGTGAAATTAAAATGCATTATTTAAGGAGCTTATGCAATTGTTTTACCCTCGCTGGTGCTCACTTTTAACTTCTGTCACAGAAGTGATACAGAGCCAGTCTGAACTTGAAGGCAAGTACAGGTCAGGAGAGCTTCCCAGAAACCTCCTTAAAAATTTTAACAGCAGTTTAGCTACTGGGAGGTGGCTGGTGGGTTAATGATGCCTACCAGGGTGCTGGGCACTGCCAGAATACCCTCTCCTTTTTCTTTTCTAGAACCCTGAGCACTATTTTGGGGGCACACCAACACGTAAAGTGTCTGTGGCTCAGGGGAACGAGCACCCACATTAGCAGCCAGGAGGGCTTGGGTATGAGAAACACTGTGGTTGGCACAGTCCCAGACAGTACTAAAGGAATCACATGCAGAAACACAGAATCACTGGAGCTGGAAGGGACCTCTAGAGATCATCTAGTCCGACCCCACCACCAAAGCAGGTTTGCCTAGAACACATTACTCAGGAACACATCCAGGTGGGTTTGAGTATCTCCAGAGAAGGAGACTCCACAGCCTCACAGGGCAGCCTGTTCCAGGGCTCTGTCACCCTCACAGGAAAGGCTTTTTTCCTCACACTTAGATTAAACCTCCTGTGTTCCAGCTTCCACCTGTTGCCCCTTGTCCCACCACTAGGCACTACTGAAGAGTCCAGCTCCATCCTCTTTGCACCCACCCTCTAGTTTTATTTAGAGATATCGATAAGGTCTCCTCTCAGTCTCCTCCAGGCTAAACATTCCCAGTGCTCTCAACCCTTCCGCATCAGAAAGATGCTCCAGCCCCCCAATCATCTTTGCTGCCCTCCACTGGGCTTTCTTCAATGGTTCCTGTCTCTCCTGAACTGGGGAGCCCAGAACCGGAAACTAAACAATGGAAGTTGCCACTGACACTCCCATGGTGGAGACCAGCGCAGCCCATGGCGTGCAGCTGGTTAGCATGGCTTCACTATCCCCCTTCCTTGGCCAGCCCGCTTCCCTTCAAGAAGATGTCGGGCGACCCACTGGTCTCCTGCATCAACATGGCGGGTCGAACCCCCATTGGCGCCCGCTCCCCGCCACCGCCTCGCTATAGGCTGAGCGACCGGTTTTCCCCGCCCCCTGTCGTACACGGCCTCGCTGCGAGCTGAGAACTACATTACCCAGGATACTCTGCGCGCGGGGAG